>OZ014462.1:7265193-7522693 GCA_963966035.1 Acleris laterana | reverse complement strand
CTTGGGGTCCGATGTCGGCGGTGGATATGGAGCCCCAGGAGTCCAACGACGGCCCCATCCTGTGGATCCGGCCCGGCGAGCAGCTGGTGCCGACCGCTGAACTCGGCAAGAGTCCTATCAAGAAGCGACGGTGAGTGACCACTCATTTTTTGTTTATCTATTCAGAAAACCAAACGATCCCTGGAGATAACAACAGTTTGTTGGGTTGCGTTTGAGATATTTTCGATGACACAAAGGGACTGTCATAAAAAATATATCTTCGGAAACCCCAGCTATAGTGTATTGTACGAGCGCTTTGTGTTCCAGGACGGGCATCAACGAGCTGCGCAACCTGCAGTACCTGCCGCGCTACAGCGAGGCGCGCGAGTTCCTGTTCGAGGACCGCACGCGCGCGCACGCCGACCACGTGGGCCACGGGCTCGACCGCATCACCACCGCCGCCGCCGGTCAGTGCACGCACGCCACACACGCGACACACGTGCCACATACACATGACACATACACAACGCACACTAACACGACACACACGCACGCCACACACAACACACGCACGCCACATACACATGACACACACAACGCACACATTCAAACAGAGAGAGAGAGAGATAATAAAACACGCACATGCACACAAACCACACGAAACACATACATAAGAAGAGAGAGAGAAACGCACGCACGCACGCACACACACACACACACACACACACACACACACACACACACACACACACACACACACACACACACACACACACACACACACACACACACACACACACACACACACATTCACAGATTCGGAAACGCGCGCGCGCACACACGCGTAGACGCGAAGTCGATTTTATTCAACGTAACCTTATCGAGCAGGTAACAAACGCCTTAATGGCTTTATTAGACCCTCGGAATAAGTGTTTCTTTGATTCTTCTTTTCACAGCGAGTTTATAACATCAGTGTTTAGTACAGTCGGCAGTTGGAGTGTTATTTGAAATACAAACGCGACAAATAGAGAACCTCCTTTTGGTTTTTACTCGGTCAAAGATTTTTCAACTTACGAACTATGAACATAAATGGCATCCGAATCAATGTCTCAATATCTTCCCGCAGGCGTGCTGAAGGCGATCCAGTGCAACGGCGACGAGGGGCGCGGGCGCATCACCAAGGACGTGGTCGCGTTCCACGCGGCGGACTTCAGTAAGCTGGTGCAGCTGCTGCAGCTCGACCTGTACGAGCCGCCCATCTCGCAGTGCGTCACCTGGTGAGTAAGCCTTGCGCTGGGACTAGTTAGACATTGCACAACCTAAATACGGTGTTTGACAAAAGTCAAATCAGCTTCTTTTTATGAAACATCAAAAACGCTCCGTTACTATGGAATTTATAGGTATTACTAAATGGTGACGTCACAATCAAACAGCGGCCTTAGGGTGCGGCTCCACTGAGGCGGAGATGAGCGGAGCGGAGCGGAGCGGAGCTGTGCCAATATTAATCAATAGAAGGCGCATGCGGTCACGTCGAGCGCGCCTTGCGCACGTTAGTTAAGATTCTATTGGTTAATATTGTCACCGCTCCGCTCCACTCATCTCCGCCTCAGTGGAGCCGCACCCTTATTGTTGGATTTTATGAATTTAAAAATCTTAAAATAGCAAACATAAATAAAAGATTGATGTTTTCCTAGTATTTTTATAATGTTTATCTGTTGTTAATGAAAAACCAATTTAATTTCACTCTTGTCAAATACCCTATTGTAGAAATCGTTCTTCGCTATTTCCTTAGGAACTTGAATCCTGCAATAGTATGCAAGTACTCGTGATTTAAATAAAATATGTCCTTCAGGCTGGAAGAAGCGAAACTGAACCAGTTGCGGCGCGAGGGCGTGCGCTACTCGCGGCTGCCGCTGTGCTCGGACGACATCTACTTCCTGCCGCGCAACATCATCCACCAGTTCCGGACCGTCGCCGCCGTCACCTCTGTCGGTGAGTCCCCCCCACACTAGGATGACATGAAACCACCGCGGGTTTCCTACTCTTTTGTTCCGGCCGGCAGCGCACTATCAGTTTTTCCTGTGTTATGTTATGACCCCTCGACAAGATGGCCCATTATAAGCCAGAGTAGGGACGGATTAATACTACAAAAATGTGTTGCCCGCTCTAAGGCATAAATGCGTCTCTTTCGCTGACCCATGACCGGCCACGTGTAGAAGGGGCATTACGGTTGCTCATGAACCGTGATGACACTATCAGGTGACCTGCTTGTTTCTCTACTTTATGGGTAAGGACCAAAAAGTTGTCCACGCTAACTCAATCAATTAAATTTTCTATGAAACTTTTCCGTTGTGACACGAAAATTAGCCATACAATTGTAGGGATACTTTTCGTCGCACAACGGAACTTTTTTCGTCTTGGTCGTTTGTATGGTTAACTGGGCTTATCTGTGGTCCAACTTTTTGGTCCTCACCCTTATTATGGCCGAAGTGTTACATGACATGACGTCACAATGCATATCGGATTTCTCTGTCTAATTAGCAGTTTAAAATTCTTAGACGATTTTAAATTTAATTCCACTCTTGCTGATCTCTCTGCTCTTTTCATATTTTGTTGAGAAATGCCATTTGAAAAATCCGTGCATATTCCCTATTAGTAAATATGTTGTGTGTGTGTGTAGCGTGGCACCTGCGGCTGAAGCAGTACTACCCGTCGTCCGAGGCCTCCTCGCCCGCCGAGGAGCGCGCCGCGCCCGACCCGCCGCCCGCCGCGCCAGGTACCGACGAATATTCCAAACTACTGCTTTAGAAACGTCATTCATGTTCTTGTATTTGGTTAATAGATTACTATATCAAGTTGACTCGATTTTAAGAATGTCTTGTCTGTCTGTACAAACCTTAAAATGCGTTTTTTTTTGCTGTTACGGCCGTTTTCTGTGAAATGATATTCTGCACGTCATTTTCTCGGATTTTACATCATGGATTGTTTATTTATGAGGAAATTGTAATATTACGCGAAAAAAGAGCATTTTGAGGTTAAATGGGTCAAGTAAGATGGAATGGATTGAGTTTCAGCGTACACTTACCAAATAAGTCAGGATTAAGCAGTACCCATACAAATTACTATGTGGTGCTCATTTTTTTCTTGCATAAGTAGTACTTTATAGCAACAAAAAACGTAGTATTCGGCACGTGATATTTATAATTTTATTTACAGAACCCAAAAAATCCTCAACAACAAAACACAAAGTGGGCGTCATCGAAATGCGAGCGCTCAGCGCGAAGTTCCAAGAACAGCCCGCGCTGAAGATAGCTGGCGGCAGAAAGAGCGTGGACTCGCAGACCAAGTCTGACAAACCAGAAGACAAAAAGGAGAAGAAAGAACGACCGGATCGGATGGAAAGGACAGACGGTACAGGTAAGCAGGGAAAAACTGGAACTGCTACAATGGAGAAAGAGGCAACACCAAAGGTAGACAGAACGGAAGCCACATCGAAATTAGAGAGAATAGAAGCAACGCCTAAACTCGAAAAGACAGATGGAACACCAAAAGCAGAAAAAACAGGTGGAACTACACCTAAAAAAGTTGACAGAACCGACGGTACATCTAAGGTGGAGAGACCAGATGGAACACCTAAAGTAGAAAGATCAAATTCAACAGACAAAAACCACGCCCACAGGCACAAAGATGACAAACACAGAGACAAGTCCGATAAGGAGAAGCACGATCATCACAGACGGCATTCTTCATCAAGTAAACACAAGTCGAGTCACCACAAGTCGGACAGACCTCGCGACCACAAGGACTCGAAGGAGCACAGGAAAGACCACAGAAGAGATGAAAAGAAATACGAACATAAACATAAAGACAAGAAAGAAGGGAAAGTGGAGGCGAAGAAAGAGATAGTGAATCGGCCACCCGATTAGTGCGAGTGAGTGGACAGTGTGAGCGACGCGAGACTAAGGGGAACTGAGGTAAGCTGCCTTGTATTGAGGATAGTACATTCTTGTTTGCTTGAACTAAAGTATGGTGCGTTTTTGTAGTTCATCGTAGTTCAAGTTATGAACAAAGTAACTCTTGTAAAATATTACTTTAAAGTTACTAGGAGTTACATAACCGTGTCTTCTAACATCGAAATGCGATCGAAAATGGTTGTTTCTTGTTTCTAAAGCGGCTGTTTATTAAACTGTTGGTTTTGATTGTGAATTGAAAAATATTTAGTCATTGTTATTGTACTAGTAGTATTGTATCATTTGTTCACAAACGTCATGGAAATGATGAAGTTCTGAGGGAAGTGATGGATAATGAAATGTTTGATCATATTATAATTGTTAATTTAGAAAATAATGTTGATAATATCTGCAATTTTTTTAACGACACCATCGCTGTTACTTACATTTCTATTTCGACCACGGCCTTCAGAAAGCCTTCTATGATAACTTAGTACTAGAATTACCATAGCAGTAAACAATGACAATATCCCTAACTCCTTGCAGTAAGGTGTGTTTCCCCTTGTCTTGTGTCGTCAACACCCAGTCCTCTTCCAGTCATAGGGTATAATACTGTATATAGACTAGACTAAGGAGTCTCGTAGAGGCTAAGAGAAAAGAATGAGTGAAGCGCAGATTTTTTTTAAATAAACCCAGTGATTTTTTTACTTTCTGGTTCATAGCGGTCCAAATACAGCCCTGATACAAATGTCCATTGTAAAAACATCCCAGTGAATACAATCTTAGACCCTACTCCACTTTTGTTTTAGTCCGTCTTGCTTCTGTCGTAATGTGTCGACGTTATAGTAGCTCTTACTTTTGAGTAAACAGGACCATTACGTCCGCAGAGCAAAAAAACAGCAAAGTTAGGGTGATATTTACTTAAAAAACATCCATGACAGACAGGCATACACATAAAAGTGATTGTAAGGCTTCCGTATTTCCTTTTAAGGTACGGAACCCTGAAAACACTTCAACACAGCTCTGTCAAGTTTCTAGATAGAGCTTATACCGCATATTGCTTGTGAGCGCACGGTCATTTCACATTTTTTTGCTGAGAAGGGTCGTTTTCAAAATAAATGTACATAGAGTTAATGGCTTTAATTAAAACAAAACTTAATTGATTCCTTTGTGTAACGAAAGTTATCCTTATAGTTGGTATGACTAACTTTCGTTACACAAAGGATGCGATCGTGATTTTGTTCGTGAATTAGTCTTTAATTATGTACACTAATATTATAAAGAGAAAAGATTTGTATTTTTGTGTGTTTGTAATAAATAAACTCAAAAACTACTGGGTCGATCTCAAAAATTCTTTCACAATTGGAAAGCTGCATTCACCCTGAGTGACATAGGCTGTTTTATTTTTCTGCGTGGACGGAGTCGCGCGCAACAGCTAGTGTACAATATTTTTGAAAACGGCCCAGAATAAGAGTCTTTCTTGGTCTGTGTGAATTTACACTTGTGATCAAATTCTCTCGTAAGAGTTAATCCTAGCTTGTCTAGATTTGTTGGATTTCGGTCTAAAGTACGGCAGCATATTGTGTGGCATTTTCAAATTGAAATGTATGGTCAAACATGTTTTTTTTTACCATGGACGTAATGTATACTTGAACCACAAAGGTTTTTTTTATGTTACTCGGTATTTTTTATATTATGTTAACTAAATCACTAAAAAAGTTTTTCCCTGTTGTGTGTGGACAGAAATATGGCTTCCATTTGGTATTGTTTTTTTTATTTTAATTTCGTTTTGCTGCGTCGCGATTGTGATTTGAAAGAATTTTAAATGAAAATGGAAATTATAATAATAAATTTTAACGAGATAAAAATATTCACACGTATTTCTAAAACTGCACTAAGAGTAAAGATATATTCTGATAGAGTAAGGGTAGGTAACGTTTTGTGATTTTTTTTAAATAGTTTATTAAGTTGGCTTTTTCTATAGTTTTTGAGACCACCATGAGAAATCCCTAAAAGGACTAAAATAACAGAATGCTATAACTTAAAAAGACATTCATATTTCACCTAAATTTTTGGTGACTATGGATAGAACTACCATATTTTTTAAAGTTAGTTCTTAGAAATTAGTTTGATCAGTATATAGTAATTACAAATTACACCTATAATAAATTTGGCCAAATATAGGTCAAAATAATTTTTGTAAGTATGACATAAAATTTTCCAGATTTAATCACTCATTTTCAATGTGTGGAACTGATTTTTGACATAATATATTTGGAATAATTTAGTCACCGCTCAACTTTTGGTTGCGTCGTGGTTGTCTCAAATGAAACCTTTTTGTTGTAAAATCCGTGTGCAAGCTTCCTATGGGTGTTATAAGAATCGCTTTCCTTAAAAATGGTTCATCAAATGAATAAAAAAATATTCAAATATTGACTATCTTAGACTGTTTTTACGTCTCAAGATTACTCTTTTAAAGAAATATCAAATTAACCCTTGAAGGCGACGTGATGTCACATAAATTCGAAAACAAACGTAATTTAGTATGATGACCAAACCAGAAAAAAATGCGTTAATTTTACACTTGTATGTGTAGGGTACTCGGTACTCGTTAAATTTTATACGATAAAAAAAATATAATTTTAGGTTTTTTAACGTTTTTAAGTCCTGAAGCTTGCACCCGGGCGCTACATTTCCTATACGTCAATGTACTTTAGTTAACGATACAGTATTATTAACGAATAGAGAATGATAGTAACCGATCGCACCCACACTTGCCTCTCACAGTCCAGTATCGTAAGAAACCTGTAATTAGAAGATAATAATTCATGCGCAAGAATTTAATTGGTATTTTGTGTATCCATGTTGCAGGAACGGTAATATTTTTAACAGTTCACTGCCACCTGGCAAATAATCCATAGTCATAAGCAATAAAAAAAAGTTTTTGTACAAAAAGTTTGTACGTTAATTAATTTTTTCCCATTTTGTTGCCACGTTTTAATATAATTTTACAAAGGTGGTAACAAAATAAAAAAACGTGTTAATTGAAATACAAACTTTTTTTAGTAATGCTCAGGCGTGGGTTTGTCTGTGGCAGTGACTGTGAAGAGTATTTGTATTGATAATTATTCTACAAATTTTCAGTTTTAAAATTTTCAAGTAGTAATACGATTAGCGTTCTTGTAATTAAGAGTTATTTGTCATTTTGGCGAGATGTAAATTTTGTATATTTTTATTGTATAGGTTAAGTTAACGAATGAATCGTGAGCGATTTGGCTAGGATTGCTTATGGAAATCGGAAATCGAAAGATATTTCAGTATCAATCTAATTTGTAGAAGAGATTCGTAACATAAGTAATCTGAATTGGAGTTTGAAATTCACATACTTCGTGTATAGTACAAATTCTTTTTCGAGAGCGAATATACTTAGCTTTGTACCTGACAGACAATACCCATTATCTGCATTGTTCAGTGTGGCCAAAACTGCCACTTGAAAATGAAAAGCATCATAAGTGCAAACAACTTTTACACTAAAGTATTCGTTAAGTCAAATGCAATAAGGTTTATTGTTAAACAAGTATCAAATTGTGGTCGTCGTTCTAAGCATCGATGCGAACTTCACTGTTCGTTTAAATACAAAGTGACCAACATCTTTGCATCTTTGTTTAACAATAAACCTTATTGCGTTTGACTTAACGAATACTTTAGTGTAAAAGTTGTTTGCACTTATGATGCTTTTCATTTTCAAGTGGCAGTTTTGGCCACACTGAACAATGCAGATAATGGGTATTGTCTGTCAGGTACAAAGCTAAGTATATTCGCTCTCGAAAAAGAATTTGTACTATAAATATTCTTTACTTCTCGATAGCGAAAGGTGAAATTAAAATGGCCACCAAAAACATTTTAAATAAAATCATAGAAATATGAAAATGGAAATTTTTGAAATTGTTCAAGGCAGTTGTTTTTTTTTATTATTATTATATTTTGTCTCCTGATCATGTAAACAATCTATTCCACATTGGTCTAGAAGATATAGAAAACTGCACTATGTGAGGAGAAATGTCAACTTGAAAAAAAAACGGCGCAGTTTGAAGTGAAATTGGTAACATGATCCAATTTTAAACTTAAAACCGCCACCTGCCGCCGTATTGTTTTTTTCAATCTATTTCTGTATCTCTACCAATGTCGAATAGAAACACTTCCAAAGCACGAATTGTGTGAATTTAAATTATTTGGGTGTTGAAAATTTGGTTGTTATGTTTATGTGGAGACAAACTTGAATGATCCATTAACATGGTTATAATGGTTTTAAATAAATGTAACAACTGCGGGTATATTAAGAATTACAAGGATAAATTATAATACCTCGCGCTCTATAATATATATGGCTTGAGGTTTACAGAACTTTGAGTGCAGTTAACCCTTTGAACACCAAGAAACACTAAAGTGGTCGTGTACTGTCGTGCCTACGACGCCATCGACCCATATAGTGGTCACAGATGCAGTGCAAAATAGACCTGTATCTGTGACGTAAGGTTGACATTTGCCGTAGTTTTCAGCTGTCATTGGCGTGTGAGGACGACGTTTGTATCAAGTCAAAGGCGTTCAAAGGGTTAAGGACATTCCCGAAACTCGCCTATCAATTTTTCAACGTTTCATCAACCATTTGACTTGACAGAGCGTGTGAACACATTTTAAAACGTTTATTTTGACTCATAGTCAAGTCATAGCTACCTGCCTAATGTGCCTACGAGCGCGATCACAAAGTTGACCGACTAATAATTCGTTGTCGAAGTGCAAGAATTATAACATCTTAGCACGCACGTATACGTCTCCTTTATTGTGGTGGATAAAGCATCCGTCATTCTCGCACTTACATACTGGTCCGAAAGTGACACATGTTTGATTCACATCAATAAACGACCATAATTGGCCCACTGACGTGATATTGATAGGTCGAAGGAAGAAACTGTAGACAACATAATAATTTACCGTTGTTTATTCTCGCTCGGCCCGAGGCGATGAAATATGTCAATGTTTGCGTTAATTAAAATTAATTAAAAAATCGTCGGAAGAGTTAAATTATTGTCTATGTAGAGTGGATGTTGGTCCGCGGCCGCGCGTCGGCCGGACGCTATTGTGATCGATATTTATCTTATTTATGTTTAGGCGGTTAATTTATTGTTTCACGTTTCCTATATTTTTTGAAAATAATAATTAGATTATAATAGAAATTTGGTTGTTTTATTCACTCGTTTCCCTCTAGTTTCACCCCGACAACTATTATAACTTTAACGTGTGTATCTGTTTGTCTGCAGCATCTTAGCTCCCAAACGGTTTGATCTTTTTGAACGCGGTATTATTTTTAAATATAGCTAGCTTAATTAGTATGGTTCTTTCGTTAGGTTTCATTAACCTCTTGACCGCCATGCTACGCATGAAGTTTCGTGCTCTGCGGGCCTACTATAGCTGCGTCTATATCGCGTGTCAAATGTGGATAACGCATCCGTCACTATCGTACTTATTTACTTGTCAGAAAGTGACGGATGCCTTATCCAAACTTCGTCACGCGATAAACGCAGCCATATTAGGGCCCCAGTACGCCACGGAACGAACGTCTAGTAGATAAAAATGAAGTTTAAATTCCATCGTAGGTTTATTTCGAGTTGAACGACGACATGACCCCTGGTCCCACTACTTCGTACCACTGCTCTATTCGCTTTTGTCAGAAATTCGCCAGAAACCATTTTTATTTCGCAAAAGTAAGTAGGTCGAAAAGAGCGGTGGGTCGAAATAGTGGGACAACGGGGCCAGACCCATTGAATGTTGGTCATGAATAGCGTGTGGGCCTTGTCATTGCCTGTCACGACTAGATGACTGATGGTAAAGAGGTTAAAATAGATCGAGATAGGGGCAGACTCGTGGTCACACCAGATTGTCACACCACCGCTATTCGCTTTGGTCGGAAATTCGACAGAAATCATTCTTATTCCGCAAAAGTATGTAGGTTAGGTTCGTTAGGTATCTTTAGATGCCCGAAGGGCAAATCGCTCAGAAATAGGAGCCCTGTCTGAGGCAGGGCTCCGTCGAATAGTAGTGGTGTGACGACCTGGTGTGACCACGAGTCTGCACCCATCGAGATCAGCTATGAAAGAAGGGATCATTATGTCGGGGGTTTTTGTCTAGATAGTTACATTTATGGATTATTTCGTCAATTATCATAAAGGGCGGCTGACAAATAGTTTACGAAATTTAACAAAAGTCTTATCCATCTTATGCTTTCGTCACCATATTGCACCCGTCAGCCGCCTTTTACAAATTAATTAGTGCCTATTACTTACATCGCTCACTTTGTGGTTAAAAGGTGAAGGTCAAGGTTAAAATGAAACAAAAATACATTTTACGTCATTTATTTATCTAATGAAGTGTCTAAATATAATTGAAAAACATCGAAAAACGTAAGTACAAACAATAAATACAGATTCGGTAATCAGTCGGATCGTAAAATTACCTAAATGACGTGAAACTGAGTCAACATGCGAAAATGATTAAAATAAAACTTGCTTGAGATTGGCACGGATTGCGACGTGAATTATAAATAACACTTAACGAATAAAAATGATGTTGAATAAATAATATGGCAAGATGAAGAACTTTGAATATCAATAAAATACTTCAACTAAAGCGTTAATAACCTTGGAATACTAATAATTTTAATATTTTGATTGAAAAAGTCAGCTACGATATATTCTTATATCATATTGACTTCTTATCTCTAGAAATAAGAGAATTAAACTAATTGAGTTACAAGTATAAACGTATAAAATTAAGTCACTAGATTTCAGATCAATATAATTGTTCTATGCGTATAATTTCGTTGATTCCAGTACCCTGAATGATTTTCATTCTTATTAAATCGTCTCGTTTATTCAAACAATCATTAGTAGGGTTCGGAAATTCGGAGACATATTTACCTAAACTTGGCAAAATCCCGGATAAGGCAAAGGAAATATGGAGGCGGCTTCTTATAATATTATTTTAACAATACGAGTTTCAGGAATTCGGGAATTTATAAAAAGCGTGGAGACTGTAATACCTCGTTAGTATAATTAGCTTACCGTTTTTTACCGTTGTTTTTGTAAGCATATAACATTTTATATAAATGTTACGATGTATGTGGTTAATGTATAAAGCGATCTAAGTATGCATTGAGCAAATAATTACTCTATATACTCGTATCTAATAATATTGATAAGTTCAAGATAGGTAATTAATAAGAAAACCTTTTTTTTATAACATATATTTACGTAAACATATATCTCTCGCTTGTATTCGTTTATGGCCCCAGAGCTCAGATGATAACGTCCGAGGTAAGTATAGTTTGTAATTATAAATAATATTTTACGTTAATTTGCTCCTTCAACTTCGTTAGTTAAATTACAAAAGGAAAATTGAATAACACGTAGTAAATTTATGCATGGAAAATAAATTCAAATAGTTAATGAAAGTACCTTCATATGAGTTCATGTTGGCGTAATTTTTTATTCAGAAATCCCGGGTTTTTTTACTAATAAATTAAAATTGAGCCCGCCTCCATACAACTGAACAACAACGCCGCCGCCAAAGTTTAGGTAAATATGTCTCCGAATTTCCGATTCCTAATCATTAGTCAATCAATTTTAGATTTACCATAATTACTTTTAATTTGTCACATTTAAAAATAATGCACACTTTTATTTAAAAAAAAAACAGCGATAGAAAATAATCAGTATCGACAATCAATCTGTTTATTTTTAAAAAAGGAAAATAATCTTGCCTATTTATGAAATACCTACGTTTTTAAAGTAAAAATAAATGAGACGGTTCAAATCTGGAGAATACTATCCTCATAATATAATTAGGTAAAAATAGAGCTATAAATTATCGTCATGTTGGTACTCTACATTTTGAGCCGAGACCATATTGCACGCTCCAAGGCACTTCGAAATGCAAACTATCAGTCCTTAATATAAAACGTATAAATATATTTATTATCTAAATTCGATATTAGGTTACAACCATAACTTAAAGTACCTACAATTGGCAATAAGAGACTTTACAACTTTAAAACAGGGTTAAAAACGTAGGGCTTTGGTAATCGAACGCAATTCAGGTGTCACTCGATGGTTACTGCAAAGAAAGTTCACAAACAAAATCAATACGGTATTTGACAAAAGTCAAATCAGCTTCTTTACATGAAACATCAAAAACGCTCCGTTACTATGGAATTAATAGGGATTACTTTACTATCTTGTGACGTCACTATCAAACAGCGTCCTTATTGTTGGATTTTATGAATTTAAAAATCTTAAAATAGCAAACATAAATAAGAGATTGATGTTTTCCTAGTATTTTTATAATGTTTATCTGTTGTTAATGAAAAACCAATTTAATTTCAATCTTATCAAATACCCTATTAAGCGCGTCACCAACGGAGTTAGTATTATGTTATAACTAATATACTGGAATATCTGGGTGACACCTAAGACGTAATACAGATGTAGTGCAAAATGATTTTCCTTCGGGAAAACTCGGATCTCAATCGGAATACGATGGCACCCGAACTGTCAATCAATGATTGTATTAAATGAGTGACGTTTTCATGTCCATTAAAATGGAACTTTATTGTTTAGTGTCAAATGACAAATGCTGTCATTTGTCACTTTGTCATTTGACACTAAACAATAAAGTTCCATTTTAATGGACATGAAAACGTCACTCATTTAATACAATCATTGATTGACAGTTCGGGTGCCATCGTATTCCGATTGAGAACCGAGTTTTCCCGAAGGAAAATCATTTTGCACTACATCTGTACAAAATGTTATTTTCAGGATCTACTCATGATTACGTTACTAAGGGACTAATATGGAAATCTGTAGAAAAAAAATTGAACCTCCCATACTAAAAGCAATCAGCCGGTTACACAATTTGTATGGATACGTCGATTTTGTGTTTACGTTTTCGAAGTTGGTCTTATATCAAAAGTTGATCGTAATCATGAGTAGATTCAGAAAATAACATTTTGTATTACGTATTAGGTCTCCCCGTGTAAATCATAATTATTTTAACAAAGGATCACACATCACTAAGATATGAAAATATATATAGTTACTACTTTAGAAAAAACTCGTATCTGATATTTCGCGATGTATGAGTTTGAACTTAATTCTCTTCAAGTTTAAGTTTAAAATCGTACGTCACGAAATATGAGAAACGAGGTTTTTTCAAAGTAATGACGATATAATATCTTACAGCTGTGTGTATGGACTTCACTAGAATGGAAAATATATCCTAAGACGCATTGCTATAATATATATTTTGGTATATTAGCCTCTTGTGTGCCTAGACGCGGATCCGCGTTCAAAATTTGGACATTATTTTGTAATTTTTGTAAGCTTGTTCTTATCGACTATATTGTAATCAGAGACTAAAATGGGGCGGATGGTTTCTTACACAGAACGGGATTATGTTTCTTGGAATATAAATTAAGATCTTACCACAAATCTATTAACTTTTTGGGCGAAGGTTTTCGACACGTTCGCTTGTCCCTTCATGGCTTCGAACTTTTCACGCAAACTGCAAATAAAATCAACTTGTTAAGAATAATTTTTTGGTTAATATAGATAATGGGTTTGCTATCGACTAACTCTTACCCTCGGAGGGCGAAGATTATTATAGATACAACAATAGAAAAAAGATAACGTCGCATTTTATATCATACTAGCTTCTGCCCGCGACTCCACGTGGAACTCGTTTATATCGTAACTCCATACAAATTTTCACCTTCCATTTCACCCCCTTAGGGGATGAATTTCGCTATGTCCTTTCCCAGGATTCAAACTATCTTTGCACCAAAATTCACCTAAATCGGTTCAGCGGTTTAAGAGTGAAGACGTAACAGACAGACAGACACACTTTCGCATTTATAATGTTAGTATTTACAGTCACCCAATTTGATTTCTAGGCCACTTTGGACTATGTTAAAGTGACGTTGTCAACCAAAACGTAAGACTCTCTATGATTTGGTTTACAACGTCACGTTGACCAAGTCCATAGTGGCCTAGGAATCAAATTGGTTGGCTGTACGATCGCTGAAATGTATTTATTTCTATAAAGCAGTTTTAATTTACTTGCTGTGTAAGGGATGGTGAGATTTTATAATCTATTGGAATTTCATGGTAGCTACCATGAAATTCCATTACAGCTGTAAACGTTGCAGTCTTTTTTATCAAGTACGCTCTTGCGTGTCGCGTGACGTGCTTTCATTAATTAAATATCAGGGGACAATGCTGCACAAATTGGCCAAGTGCCAAACTAAGTTTTAGGTTTGTACCATGGGTAGGTTACTAGATAATGATAAACATCTTATATAACCAGAATATGATCAGATCGCTTTGTGCCTAGATCGCAACACGCCCTGATCGCATTGAGACTACATCTCAAAAAGTCTAGTCACAAAATGACCATTTTGTTTGCGGCTAGTCGGCTAGGTTAGTTAGTAACTTCAAACGCTCTAAGGGCAAATCGTCCAGGATTAGGAGCCCCGCCTTGCGGGGCTCCGGCGACTGCTTATAGTCTATACTTATAGGTATTTAAAAAAATGTAAACATTCCAAACCACGTGACATTGTTAAACAGCCCATCAAAACTGCTTTATCGAACTTTGACGTACAACGACTTTGACGTCAGCCAATAGAAGTAGAACACTGCCTGCTTTTATTGGCTGACGAACTGTATCACACGTGGTTGTTTTGTTTACATTTTTTTAAATGCCTAAAAGTACAGACTAGATAGACAAAATGAAAAAAAAAACAATGCGGTAATATAAAGACTCGGGACTTTTTGGGATTTAGTCGCTAAGCTACGAGGGCTGCCTTTTAAGTTCTGTCGTTTGCAAACCTCCCGTGATTGCATAAAAAAGAACTAGTGTCATCTTAAAATATTTGAATTTAGAATTCGAAAACAAAAGAATGACTCGAAATCGGCCCAACTGTTTTAGTACAGCGTTCGTTCAAAGTTGCCAAGTCAGTTGTGAAAATGGAAATTTCGAAGGAAAATTTACGTGCGATAATTTTTTACAACTTCAAAAGGGGCTTAACGCGACTTCAGTGCTTCGAAGAGTTGACTACGGTTTTATGGTAAAGCACCATGTCTCCGGACTGTGGAACGCTGGTATTTAGAATTTCAACGTGGTTGCTCTAGTCTTGGTGATAGACATCGTGAAGGTCGACCAAAAACAGCCGTAACCCAGGAGAACATTGATGCTGTACGGCAACTGATCGTCGACGATCGCCATGCGACACACCGTGAGATAGAAGTTTCCTTAAGTATTTCAGGGACCAGTGTTCACAGTATTTTGCATGATCACTTAGGCGTAAAAAAGTTGATCTCACGCTGGATACCACATTTACTCAGTGAAGACCGAAAAACGGCTCGCGTTCGATGGTGTCGCAAAACTCTGCGGCAATTCAACCGAGGAAACTCGAAACATGTTTACGACATTATCAGTGGTGACGAATCTTGGATATATGCCTACGATCCCGATTCTAAACAGCAGTCGACTGTTTGGGTGTTCCAAGATGAGCCAAAACCAACCAAAGTAATACGCTCCCGGAGCACTTCGAAAAAAATGGTCGCCACGTTTGTGGCGAAAAGTGGCCACGTTGCCACCATCGTGCTCGAGGATCGTAAAACGGTTAATGCTGACTGGTATACCACTGTCTGTTTACCAGAAGTCATCGGCGAGTTTCGAAAAAATAACCCAAGACGTCGTATAAGACTGCACCACGATAATGCGAGCTCGCACACCGCCCGGCAAACAATTGCGTTTTTAAAAGAGCAAAACGTCGAAATTCTGGAACACCCGCCGTACAGTCCAGACTTAAGCCCTAACGATTGTTTTACTTTTCCAAAAATCAAGCAACGACTTCGTGGTCAACGGTACCAGACGCCTGAAGAAGCCGTTGAGGCATACAAAACGGCCATTTTGGAGACCCCGACTTCGGACTGGAATAAGTGTTTCGAAAACTGGTTCGATCGAATGAAAAAGTGTATTACATGTCACGGTGATTACTTTGAAAAACAATAAATACCATTTAACACTTAAATTGTCTTTAGTTTTTCCAAACGACACAACTTAAAAGGCAGCCCTCGTACCTAGTCATATTTGCTACCAAGTGTCCTATCGAGATGTGGACCTGAAACTTCTCCTTCCTTCTACTCCTTCGTCGTCACAAGTGCGTTACCTCTTGGCGGTCTCGAGCTGCGAGTCGTTGTCGTCGTCCCGCGCGAGCACGACGGCGGCGCGCGGCGGCTCGCTCTCCGACCAGTGCTCGAACCGGTCGCGGAAGCTCTTCGTGCGCGCCAGCTGCTGCGCCTGATACAACAACACACAGTTATACAACACAGACAAATACTTAAATATTGGTAACCCCCAATTTTTACAGTTACATTAAGTAATTTCGACAAACTATAATAATTATAATTGTGCTGTAAAACATTGTTACTTTCGCTCTGTGTGCGTTTTCTTTGAATAAATTTATTTTCTTTCTTCCTTTCTTTCTTTATTAGGGTGTCTAGTTTTTTCAAACTTTGCATATGGTTTTTAATTCGCTCGTATTTTAGCATCTATTTATCTAAAAGACCAGTAATCAGTTATCAAAGTGGCACACTTTGGTCACATTTTGAATAATTTTGTATGATTATGCACTTTTTCAAAGCCACAACAGGCAGAAGAAGTTTTCGGAAAAACAATAAACATTGAAAATCTGCTACTTATGCGTCTTCACTTAGGTGGTCAATTTGTACAACCTCTAAATGACTTTTCACATTTTCATTTCTTACATTATAAAGAGTTAAGGCGTAAGCTAAGTCTGCATAAAATATGCCATTTCATTTTTTTCATACAAATGTAAAAACTGTACCCCACATTTATGTCGTCGCTTAGCTAACAATACCGCACAAGTCATAATTTGACCATGTGACGTTTTATACACCATTCGCTAGATTATTTTTCGGCGCATCGAATCAGCTCTCGCATGAAGTAATTTCGACCAATTAGAGCGCGTTATTCAAATAGAAGTAACACAACGCAACTCACTGGTTACACCAAAACCGCGCAAGTCATCAGTCCGCCATAGTGTTTGGCTTGATCAACGTCGCTGGTCGATAAGTTTAAATGTTTTGTTTCTAAATTACTGAAGTTTTCTTAACGGATTGACTCTTCTGATGCAGTTAAAAGGTAAGTGAACTTATTTAAAATTAAATATAACAGTTTATTCATTGAAATACTTCATATAATCGTGATTAAAAACAAGAGTATTTGAGCGGTGTTGTAACGAAAAGTTAGGTTGACTTAGGCGGTATTTTCATTAATAGTTTTTTGTCTCTCCTGAAAAGTAAGCAAATCTGACTTGTGCGGTATTGTTAGCTAAGCGACGATGTGCATCTATCTTCGTACCGGCACTTTCCCACTGTGAGCAGTCACAAAAAAAAAAGCCCAAAAAATCTGTTTCAAAACAATTATTTACCTGTTTGAGTGCTTCATCGGACTCTCTCGCCTCGAGGTAGTACCTCTGGCGCTCGTCCTCGCTGTCCTCCTCTTCCTCCTCACCCTCCTCGCTGTACTCGTCCCCGGAGGAGTCCCCCTGGTGCGCGTGCTCGCCCGGCGGAGGGGGGGTGAAGCACTTTAGGGGCTTAGGACCTGGAATGGATAGACTAAGTTAACTTCGCCCTAGTGGTAGATGAGGTTAAAGTTGAAATTGACTTGAGAGTTAAATAATGGCTGATTGTATAGGTATACTATAATTATTGATGCATTTCTTCGTTTATTGTTTGTATTCTTGATGGAAAGCTTTCCGTCTTGTAGGCAGCGGGAGTAAAATTTGGTTTAAAAGTGTTTTTGTTAGACGCATTTTATTGTTTTTTGTACGTATTATTATAATCACAAAAGGTTGGTTGAAACTAATTCATTGAAGTGTAACTTTCATATTAAGAGTTTATAAAAACCCGAGAAAGAACTATCAAACCAACAAAGGTTTAGAATTGTTAGACTTATGCGGCAAGGCACAAGGAATATTGTACGAAGAATTGGTGACAGACTAGGTTCGAGACGTAGCGCCAGTAGATCCTCGTACATTCGTAAAATCATCTGTCACTACTTGGATTGTGCTTTGTTGTTGTTACTTCTCATTGATTCGTGTCTTCTGGTTGATACCTGTCACTATCTGCTTTGTACCTTATGGTTCTCACCTGCCATCATTAACGTATATTAAAAACAACAATGGACCTAGGATACTACCCTGCGGCACTCCTGAAAAAACTTAACGAAGAGGTGATCTTCCTATAGTATAGGTACCTTGAGCGCCGGGCTGGCTGCGCTGCTCCTCCATCTGGCGGAACACGCCGATCATGCGCCGCGCCGTGTGCCGCTCCGCCGCCAGCCCCGTGTCGGGCGCGGCCGGCGCGCTGCGCACCACGCTGGGCTCGTGGTACAGCTCGGGAGACGGGGACTTCGGCCGCTACAGACGATGACAAAGTGAAACGGCAGTGAGTAATAATAACATACAATGATGATGACAACAATGATGATGATGGTAAAGACCGAATAATAGTGATAATGATATTGACGCTACCGGCTAAAATGACAATACCGGTGTTGATAATAACTACCGTTAATGATAATAATAATGATCATGACACTGAAAAACATAATAAATTACATTATACCAATGATACCACGAGTAATACTGACGATTATATTAACCACACTGATGATGATGATAAATCAACTAAAGATAACCACGACACTGATTATGCTGTGACTAATGAAAACATAAATGCCAATGACGGTGATAATAATGAGCATGATGATGTAATGATAATAAATATAATTAAGCTAAAGATTAAAACCACAATAATATATATTCTTAATTAAGAAATGATCTCTGCCTACACCTCTAGGAAACAAGCGTGATTTAACGTACATATGTATGTATGTAACATTATGGTGTTGATGATAATAATGGTAGAGAATTTTAATTGCCATGATAATGATGACCATATTGTAAATAACAACAACCATAATAATACTGATGATGATGATGAAGCTGTACCTGTATCTGCCGAGGCGGCGTCATGCGGAACTCCTTGCGCTTGTCCTCGGGCTTGTAGGTCTCGAAGAACTTGAACCTGTCGGAGATGTCAGCGGTCTGGATGTGCACCTCCTCCACCTTGTCCGCCGCGCGGACCACGTCTTTGGGCACGAAGGGCTGGAGATTGAATATTCAATAAAATTCCAGCAAAAAATAATATATTTGGTTAAGTAGGAACTACAGTGCTAGAGGTTTCAAAAAGTCATAAGGGTTCATAAGATATGCTCGTGAGGGCAAAGAACGAACCCGAGAGATGAGCTGTCTCAATGTACAACAATCGAACATGTTTATAATGCTACTTGTGTATTAAATTTTACATCGATAGGTTGGGATGATAAACCGTGAAGACGAAACACACTCGCTTCTCGGAAGAAATTATAACAGGAATAAGAAAACATCAAGTTAGTTACGGGTAAGGACCAAAAAGTTGTCCACGCTAACTCAATCAAAAATTGCAATTGTAGGGATACTTTTCGTCGCACAACGGAACTTTTTTCGTCTTCGTCGTTTGTATGGTTAACTGCGCTTAACTGTGGTCCAACTTTTTGGTCCTTACCCTTACACTGCTGGTTGATACTGAATAACTCAACAACAACACAATAACTTACAAATTTATGGACGTAGTTGCTATAGTTAATTTATTAAATGAGGCAAGCAAAGACAGTTTTCTTTTGCTGCTGCTTGACATTAAACAAGATATACAAATGTCTCTATAATGGTTATATTAATAAATGATTTATTACTCTAAATAGGATCTAACTGTTGGTAGTATACTAATTGTAGAAAATAAAACTCACGATTTCCTTCCTCTTGGGCGCGTCTTGCGGCGGAGGCGAGGTGGGCGACAGGGTCTTGGCGTTCGCATCGAGTTCCAAGAAGATGGAACGGGACTTCTTGCCGATACCTGCCGACAAATTCATATTGTTAAGTACGTTGCCACTTTTAAAAACAACCGAAATCTGTTTAAATTAAATGGTGTACGATCTTGTCTGATAGACACCGACGACGACAAAACAATAATAACCCTGATGATTATGAAGTATGTGTGGAGTTAGAATGATAGATAGAGTAAGAAATAGCGAGATCCGAGAACGATGTGGATTGAAAGAAGATGTAGTGACTAAAATCGAAAAGGGTATGCTAAGATGGTTTGGTCAGAGTTACGAAAGAGATATGGCGAGCGAGAATGAGCAGAGATGTTGGTAGGGGACGTCCTAGACGGACGTACGGTGATCAGATTCGCGATGTGCTGAGAAAGGGCCAAATCAAAAGCACGAAACCGACGTAAGTGCATGAAGAGATTGATGAATGTAGAGGAAGCGAAAGTTGTATGTTTAGATCGGTGCACCTGGCGTTCCATAGTCTCTGCCTACCCCATTGAGAGACAGGCGTGAAGTTATGTATGTATGTATGATTATGAAACGAAGCTCACGAACGATCTTAAAACTTGATGTTACCACCGACCTATAGTCTATACTTTTAGGTATTTAAAAAAATGTAAACAATCCAAACCACGTTACATGGTTAAATAGCCAATCAAAACTGTTTCATTGCACAGCACTTTGACGTATGTCACGTGGTAGTATTGTTTACATTTTTTTAAATATCTACAAGTATATACTTATTGACTTTTGTCTGCTAATATTACCATAGACCATTAATGATGTTGATGAAAATATTGATAGTGACATCGACTACGATAGTAATGATAATTATAACGAGCATGATAATGATATAGATGAGGCTGGTACCTTCGTTGAAGACGGCGTGGTCGTCGAGGTCGCGGCGCGGCGGCAGGTTCTCGTCGTTGAACACGTCCCCGCTCTCGAAGCGCTGCTTGATGGCTCGAGACTTCTCCGTGTCCAGATCCAGCTCGCGAGCGATCTTGTCCGCTGATGTTATCGCTGGAGGAAAATAACCTTAAAGTTGAGGTAGTACTCTAGCGGGGAGAAAAGCGAATACGGCCAATAGGGACCCTCGGTGTACATTTTTAAATGCTTCTATTGTGTAAAGTACGTCTTTATTATCATAGATACAAACATAACAATGTAAAACTTAGAACTAACAATGAGGTGACCAAACATTTTCATCCAGACTTTAGGCATCTCATCATTATCTATAAGTATAATGCGCCTATAGCCATGCGTATTCGGAACATTTGATAGCTCCATAAAAATATAGGTACCCTTACTAAGGTACCCTTATTGACATATACGAGTCAAATGGTTAAGAACTAGCTTAATGTCGTTTTCGATAAACAAACTACAGATTTTAGTGCAGCGGTTACTTGGTCTTAAACACCCTGAAATTACACGAATCAATCTACAGTCTGAATATCAACATTATATTATCAAAAAAATTATTACCTTGTTCGCTCTGCATTACTGACTGTTCGTACATCTCTTTGATTTTGGCCTGCTTGCCCTGAAACACAATGTCTGGAGTAAATCCAATGAATATTTTCCAAGGCACATTCTATACAATAAAGCTCAATAATGATAGAAAATATTGAACGGATTATGCGAACTAGCACCCATGCCATTTGATAGCAAGAATTAATTAAGATGGGGGTCTTTGCCATCTCATTTATGGAAATAAAAGTCGTATACAATATAATTTATAGTATTTGTAAATAATATGGTTCCGTGTGGTTGTCAGGTTGGAGTAGTGCCACTGTCTTCCCGTGGATGTCGTAAGACGCGACAAGGGAATAAGGTTTGTATTACTTCGGTGATGGGCTTACAACCTGTCACTTAGCCTAATTGTGCGAAATATGATTACAGAATTATCACTAAATGTTTAGAATTATCGGTAATTCTGTAGCTCTGCCTACCCCACTGTGGAAATAAGTTTATGTATATGTATTTATTATTGTAAATAACTTGAGTATTGATTAATAATAAAGAGAAAGCAATCCTTTGCCAAAATCATTCAGATAGAGATAAAGTAACTATCCTCAGACAGATAATGTAACTGTCCTACTCACTCACCATGAACAGCCTGCTGCGGATGTTCTGTATCTCCTGCTTCCTCTCGCGCGTCCTCTCGGAGGCGCTGTGCTGTCCCGTTTCAAACTTGCCGACTATCTCGCTCATGTTGCAGAAGGAAACCGGGGCCTCGCGGTTCGTGGTGTGCTTGTACGAATTCTTGAGGACAGAATCTTCGTCTGTAAATGGAATAAAATAATAAATAACAGGCGATAATCGTTCGAACGACCCCGTTTTTATGTTACCAAAAATATAATTGTAGCATTACAAAACGCTTTTATTGTCTAGGTACCATATCCTGTAAGAGCCTAGGGCCATGTGACGAGATTAAATTTGGTACCCACCTTAGGTCCTAAGTCAATCTGACATTCTACAACAATAACGTTGAGTTTCCTAAAAGTTACAAATGACTCGACATCTCTAATGAGTCTAATGACTTTGACGACTTCAAGCATATTTTACTTGAAATGGGTCCCATATTAACGCAAGTGTACGTATCGTTCGTCGGACGATTTTCAATCGTCCGACGAACGATACGTACACTTGCGTTTTCAACGGCATGCTTCGATGGATCGGTCAGTTGGAAAGGATGGAAAGAATTATACGGAGCGAAAGTGAGTGGAGGGCTTGGAAGGGGCCGCCCTAGGCGTACTTTTTCGAATAAAATCGGAGAAATCGGGAAAAGGTCGAATCTTAAGTACCCGAAACCGACTTGCGTGCATGACTCGATGTATGAATGTGGAGCAAGCGAAAGAGTTTTGTCAGGGTCGTAGCAGGTGGACATTAGGCAGAACGAGGCAAGTTTGTACGTTCGTTTGTTTTCATTGTTTCTTTTCCACTCGCGTGAAACACATGTCATGATTCCCACAATCCACCCAAAACCAGCCTTACATCAAAGAAAACTCAACCATTAAAGGGTTGATCCTCATACCTTCATCCTCAGGCTCGCTAGAGCTAGCTTCCACGGGCACCCCGTTCAGGAACTCGTCAGACACGCCCACATCCATCCCCTTGGCCTTGAACCTGAAACAGCACATCCACATGTGACGTCACAGTCTCCGGAGTCAGATCCTGGATGAGGAGCAGGACGTTGTTTACGGAGGTCAATAAACGTAATGAATAATCAGTAATTGGTGTTAATAGATCTTAGAATATATACAAATTAGTACAGATACAAATAGTATTCGTAAATGTTGTCAAAATCTATTTGAAGTCAGGGACATGTCAAATAAAAAGAAAAACGGAAGTATAGAGGTTTTGATGTCATACGAGTATGCATACTCGTAATTGTTTAAAAGAGTTTTAAGTCAAAATAATGGTCAAAGTAATATAGAACAAAATTACATTTTAAAGTTTGTTTACAAGCAGCAATAACATAGCAAAACAAGAAGAAAAAGTAACATAAACATAACATAAACATATTACAGGTACCTACATTACATTATAGTTTTAAACATACACAAAAATGCTATTCCCATCCACAATCAGACAATTCATAAAATATACGTACGTTTTAAGAGAAAAATATAAACAAATCGACTTTTTTTTATATAAGCACACTAAAAACAGCGGATGACTCGTGGTCACACCAGTTTGTCACCCCAGTGCTATTCGCTTTAGTCGGTTATTCGTCAGAAATAATTTTTATTCCGCAAAAGTAGGTAGGTTAGGTTCGTTAGGTATCTTAAGATGCCCGAAGGGCAAATCGCTCAGAAATAGGAGCCCTGCCATTAGCAGGGCTCCGTCGAAAGGCACTGGGGTGACAAACTGGGGTGACCACGAGTCTGCACCCCTAAAAACATAGGGAAGTTATCTCCTGTCATTAAACATAGTCACGAGACTAAGGCCCGTATTAATAAACTTATCTTGGCTGAGATGCACGTCACAAGATACGTCAAAGTAAACGTCAAACCATAGAACACTGTCATCTTTGACACATCTCGAGACGAGCATTAGAGTTGAGATTAGTTCATTAATACGGGCCTAAATTTGGTACCCAACTCAGGTCCAAAGTCAATCTGACATCTACAATAATAAGGTTGAGTTTCCTAAAAGTTACAAATGACTTGACATCTCTAAAGACATTGACGACTTCAAGCATATTTTCTTGAAATGGGTCCCAAATTAACGCCCGTGACCGTACATATGCCATAGTAGTTCACGAAACACTCTCTTAAAATCTAAATTTAACCACTTCCATGATCAAATTTTAACTACAAACGTAAAAACATTAGTGACACGTGAAACCTCTCGAAAACACACATTTAATCCGTTAACACTTTGTCATAAACAAAAAATATCACCTCTTTTCCAAGACCATTGCCAGTGTTAATATTTAAAAAAGAAAAAACACCAAAACGACCGACTGCCGCGATGCTAAACGATATAATGACAAGAAATTTAAACTTTAACACGACAAAGTTAATAATATCACTGATATAATTATATTACTATCGTGTAACAAGGAAACAGAGTCTAAATTCCAATCGATTATTTTTACTCAACCGCAAAACTGATCAGTAGAGTATCTGTTAAAAAAAAGTAACTTGTACTCATACACGATATAATATGAGAATAAATATATACAGAGGAATACATTGCTTTTGGTTTTATTATAAATGGTTCCGGAAACTTATTAAAACACAAAATTTAATATAAATCTACTTAACTTTTGTATGTTGTTGTAATAATGATTATAATTGCGTTAAAATAGATTAAAATCGGTACGGAATATTTATGATTAATTAATAAAATTCAAGGTTAGCGAGCAATGTACATCGTCCAACGCGTTCGAATCGCGTTGTATTCCAGTAGCAATGTTCCCAGGGGATTCAAAAATAGAATGTTTGAAATCGACGCCTCTTATGACGCAAGTTGCTGTAGGGGGACGAATCAAGTTTGATACTTGGCTTCGATAATTAAGAAACAAGCCGTATTAATTGTTGTCACTTGATAGGATTCAGGGAATTATTAAAAAATAATGGTATAGTTTGGAAGGTATTTTTGAATGTTATTTAGAAACCAAATCCCGGTAAGGGCACATATTTGTTGTTTTCTATATCGTCGTTGATTTGAAAGATAATCTTATGTCAGTCAACCAAAGACAAAAGTCACTTTGACAAATGTCCTACATTTAGGACGTTGGGCCTTACGACGATATAGGTATCTACAGTTATATTATAAAGAGGAAAGATTTGATTGTTTGTTTGAATTGAATAGGCTCTGAAACTTCTGGACTGATTTGAAAAATTCTTGCACCATTAGAATCCTACATTATCCCTGATGGACATAGGCTATGTTTTGTTTTTCTGCGCGGCCGGAGTCGCGGGTAATAGCTAGTTTAAGAATGTATTTATATCGTTGTCTAGTACCCATAGTACAAGCCTAGAGCTTAGTTTGGGACTAGGTCAATTAGTATGACATTGTCCCCTGATAATCGTTTATTTTATTTATTAAACCATGTAAATTTCGTTGAAACTTTATTTTTATCAGTTTGTATTAATGGATATTATTAACAACGCTGATATCTACATTGCATTTCCAATCAACCAGCACACGAAATAAGATAAAAATAATGTATTTAAACCAAAATAAAACAAACGAAAAATTCAAATAAGACAACAATATTTTAGCTATTTAGCACGTCAGAAGAAAGCTCTATCCACTGTCAAGATCGATCGAATGAACTATAGAAACACGTGTGCGTTACCACAGGAATTAAAACCGCACTTCAACCTAATCCGAAACAAATAAAGTCGAAATTTAAAGTGAAGTTTCCGAGCATAAAAAAGGTACTTAAGACTGCGCCGAGCGTACGCCGGATGTACAGTGGCGCCCTCATTACTTTTATTGTGTTTTCTAATAAACTAAAGTACTTTCTTGAAATTGGACGGTAAGTTTTTGTACTACAAACGAAAACACAACTTATAGGGTATATCACATAGTTTAATAACAATTCACCTTCGAGTTATCAACTTAACGGAAAAAAGTATTGTTATTAAAGTTTGTTACGTATTCCATAAATAGTGTTTTTACTTGCACTACAAAAAGCTATCGTCTGATTTCAAGGAAATTCTTTAGTTAATTAGAAAACATAATAATAGTTGTGAGGGCGCCACTGGACGCTCGGCGTTTGCTCGGCGCAGTCTTAAGAGATGAAGTAATAAGAAAGCCGTTGTTTTTTGTATAAGATGTTTTTTTTGTACAAAAAGAGTATTATTGTTCCGTGGATGAGTGAAGAGGGGAGCGCGGAAGTCGTTTCAAGGTTAATCTCGAGTTCTTGGGTGTCTGCCATTAAAAGTGGTTTGTCACTAAATATTAAAACTCTTTTATTATGTCTTATTTGACTAAGAAATCCTTAGTCTGGATAACCGCTAGCTTAATATAATTTTACGACGTGTTGGCTTATAGTCTATACACTTAGGTATTTAAAAAAATGTAAACAATCCAAACGAAACGAAACGAAATATTGTCAGCCAATAGAAACAGAACACTGATACGTCAAAGTGGAATAAAACAGTTTTGATTGGCTGTTTAACAATGTCACGTGGTTTGGATTGTTTAGATTTTTTTAAATACCAAAAAGTATAGACTATAGTTGGTTTGGTAGTGACCCTGCCTACGAAGCTAGCGGTCCCGGGTTCGGTTCCCGGATTGGGCAAATATTTTTGTGATGTGCACGAGTATTTGTTTCTGCGTCTTGGATGTTTTTATATCGTTGTCTAGTAGCCATAGTAAAAGCCTCGAGCTTAGTTTGGGACTAGGTCAATTAGTGTGCCATAAGTATCACTACATAGTATAAAACAAAGTCGCTTCCCGCTGTCTGTCCCTATGTATGCTTAGATCTTTAAAACTACGCAACGGATTTTGATACGGTTTTTTTTAATAGATAGAGTGATTCAAGAGGAAGGTTTTTATGTATAATAAACTCTGTTTTATGTACGGGTGTTACAGAAAACTGGCAAACCGAAGCGAAGCGAGGGCGGGTCGCTAGTTTCTCCATATACTTACGTATTTATATCGTAGTCTAGTATCCATAGTACAAGCCTAGTTTAGTTTGGGACTAGGTAAATTTTTGTAAAATGGTTCCCTGATATCGATTGATTTATTTATTTACTAGCTAAAAATCTTTATAAATAAGAATAGTAGGTTTACTTAAGACTCTTCAGTTTCAGATTACAGGTTTAAGATTTTAATCTTGAGAATTCCAAATTATTTGGGTAACAAGCCCACATACCATCTGCCCCCTGATGTGCTCGCTTGTATCTATGGCCCATGGCATAGCAAAATAGTAGTTTATGATATTGTTGCATAATGAGGGGTATTAAAACACGAGTGTGTGTTTAAGAACCGAGCCGCGAGGCGAGATTTCTAATAGTATCACACGAGTGAATGTGCAGTTTCATACACTACTTTATCTACTCTCATACATTACAACAAAACGTATTCAATCAATGGCGCCAAAACCTAGCACATCGCCGCGCATGCGTTAAAGCGGGCGCTGTCACAGACAAGTAAACATTGGAATGAAAACTTTTTGTAATGCTGTAAAAATTATGCAAACCGCGTGTACGTTCCATTATATAGGTAAAAAAAATTTATATGGAACCTCGTTGGTGACATTAACTTTTTGGATTAACTTGTATCGTAATGGTAAAAAAAATACTTTATAACATTATTTTGTTAGAGAAATAGGTGTTTTTTTTTAAATTTCGGTATTGTGTTTATAAAGTATGCCATTATAAATTCGTTTTGAAGTTTATAATTCGAACTTTATGATATGAGAGAAGATAAAATAATTTTATCGTACTCCTACCTTCCTTCTGTGGCTCTGCCTGGCCCATTCTGAGAATGAAGGCGTGAGACTATGTATGTATGTAATATTTTGAACTTGGACATACTTGGCAAGCTTGGAGAGTAAGGCGGTGCTCTTCTCCCGCGGCGCGCGCGGCTCGAGCGGCGCGACCTCCTCGGCTCTACTCTTGTTCTCGAACACCTCGAAGCGGGACTTGACGTCCAGCTGGGACAGCTCCTCTAGCCCCAGGTCTGGCTTGTCTGATGCTGGGGACAAGATATATCAATTAATAAAAGATTCCCCGCGTGGTTGCCGGGTAAGAATAGTGCCACTCCATGTCCTCCCGTGGATGTCGTAAGAGACGACTAAGGGCTGTGTAGTACTGTTAGGCGATGGGCTTGCAACCTGTCACTAATACACTAGTAAACATCTTAGCCTAATTGTGCAAAATGTGGTTACAGAATTATAAACAAGTTTTTAGAGTTGTTAGTAATTCTGTAGCTCTGCCTACCTCACTCTGGGAATAAAGGCGTGAGCTTATGTATGTATGTAATAAAAGATCAGGGGACAAACTGGAGCAAATAGGGTATTTGACATGAGTGAAATTAAATTGTTTTTTCATTAACAATAGATAAACGTTATAAAAATACTAGGAAAATATCAATATTTTATTTATGTTTGCTATTTTAAGACTGCGCCGAGCGTACGCCGGATGTACAGTGGCGCCTTCATTACTTTTATTGTGTTTTCTAACAAACTAAAGTATTTCCTAGAAATTAGACGAAATGTTTTTGTACTACAAATGAAAACACAACTTATAGGGTATATCATATAGTTTAATAACAATTCACCTTAGAGTTATTAATTTAACGAAAAAAAGTGGCAACCTTTCCCGTTAAGATCACTACTCAAAGGGTAATTGTTATTAAAGTTTGTTACGTATCCCATAAATTGTGTTTTTACTTGCACTACAAAAACATTTCGTCTGAATCCAAGGAAATTCTTTAGTTAATTAGAAAACACAATAATAGTGATGAGGGCGCCACTGGACGCTCGGCGTTTGCTCGGCGCGGCGCAGTCTTAAGATTTTTAAATTCATAAAATCCAACAATAAGGACTCTGTTTGACTGTGACGTCACAAAATAGTAATCCTTATAAATTCCATAGTAAAGGAGCGTTTTTTATGTTGCATAAAAAGAAGCTGCTTTGAATCAAATACCGTACTGAGTAAGAGTAACTGTTCTATTAAACAAAGATAAACGTACTTACAGAGGCTAATAAATATTGTTATTAAGGGCCTATGTCACAATCGATGAGTAAATTTATCTGCCATTTAAAGTTAGCTCTTTCCTTGTCTATTTTAAAGTGTAAGAAAGAGAAAGGGCTAAATGTATCCGTCAAATATGTTTTACTTGTCGTTTGTGAAACAGGATGTTATCTTTGTAAAGTAACCATTTATTAGATATTTTATTGTTGTTGTTTTTGACGATCTCAACATGATTTGTTTTTTTTGCACATTCAATGTAAATTAAACTTATTGTAATATTACATTGATGAATAAATAAACTAAACTAAACTACCTTTATTTTTTCTTCATAAATTCTTGACAGATGTAAATAAAATATATGACGTCAGAGCCCACTTGACATGATACTTGTGTAAAAAATTGGTAACATATTAGTTTTCATAGATAACATTTCTATTTAATATAATATTTATTGAGAAATTAAATGAATTCCATATTTATTCAAATAAGTACAAAAATAAAACTTTATTCTGGTTAATAACCTCAGAGTCACCTACTTTTAAACTTAAATGACGTCAAAGTAAACATATTTGTTGAGTATTTCCCGCTAGTGCCCATAACATATTTTCATTTAAATTATTTTTATCCCGGAAAAAAAACAGTTTTTTTTCTCAGTAAGCAAACAGCATCTGACAGTTTTTTTAAACCATATGATTTCATTATTTAAGTATCCGTCGTATCGTAAGCGTATCGTAACGCGTGTAGCGAGCGATACGACCACATCTTGCGTATAAGAATGGTAAATACACAATGAATTTCCAAAAATCCTTTCTTAGTTTATCCAAGGAAGATTCTCGACAATTTAAATTGTAGCGAAAAAAATACCTCTAGCGACATCTGGCGGCAGCTCAATGGGGTTGCTCTCGCAAATGATCATCTGGTGCTTCTTGGGGGCCACCGCTGCAATCAAAAGGAAAACACAAATTTCATGACAATAAAGTTTAACTTTAGTCGTTGGCGGCGTTAAGTTTAAATTTACGCCCGAAGGTCTTTAAAAATTGTTCTTTACAATAAAATGTAAATTAACAGAATATAAAGGAAATCTAATTTTAAGTCGGAAAAAAGTATGTAGCTGGTATTTTTTGAAACAACAGAAAGTAAACTTTATTAATGTCCTTATTCATATTCCAGTAAAAAAGTGTACTTTTTCTACCATGGTAGGCCTCAAGAGGATAATAGATCTTAGTTATAACAACAACCGGTACTTGGGAATTTAAAGTAGAGTTACAGGAGAGTAGAAGCAGTCGGGTATAAAACTGAACTTAACCTTCTTTTGCCATTCAAAATAAAGTTGTACAGTCACGGAATTTAATTCGTAGTCCACTTTGTACTATGTCAAATTGACACTGTAAATATAATCATAAGATGTCTCTTACGTTTGACTGATTACGTCACTTTGACATAGTCCAAAGTGGACTAGGAATTAAATTCTTTGACTGTACTTCAATATTAAAGGCAATTAAAAACCCATTGAAATGAAACACAAGAAAATAGATATTAAAGTATTAAAATTAATTCGTCAATTAAAAAAAATAACATACCATTGTCCTCCATATTGAAATTTAATATTGTTTTAAATCACCGCCTCTCCCAATGAATATTAAGGATAAACTAAAATATAACACTCAATAACCAGCAGCGAAACAATCATTATTTTAAACTAATGATTCATTTGCGTCAATTTGTCAACATGTTAATTAGTTGTTGTCGAATACATTATTTATCGTGTGTATGGAAAACAAGCTGAATAAATTAATCTGGAATGTTTGTATAAATGAAATTTGTGGTAAAATTTTGTCAATTATTGTATCCTATTTAATTTTAAATTTTACACATTTCTTAGCATAATTCTTTTGTATCAGTAAATAATTTCGTTAGTCATGTTCATTTTTTTATTGATTTCGATCGGGACAAAACATCAGTAAATATATGAATAGAGACATTAATACCTACACATTACGTGAGTAAAAGTTACTTCGTCAATGTAAGTACCGAAACAAAAAAATGATTTTTTTTTTGTGTCGAAAATAAACCATACATTTAACAAATTTTCGTTACACAATGATTAACATAAGTTAACATTGTTTCAAAATCCTGCCTTAACTACAAACAATATTTAAAAAAAATTGCTATACCTATATCAATATAAATGTTAAGGATAACGGAGAACAATCAACTGAACAATAATAAAGATCATGCATGCAATGCTAATTGTGAAAATAAAAATTATCAATGGTATTGAAAACGCTTCAGTCCATAGTGAAAACATAAATTATGCCAGTGAAGACGATTATTCCATTGAAAGAGGCAATGATATTAATAATAAGGAGCATCATGTCAATGATGGTAGAGACCATCACAATGGTAATAAAGAACAATTTATTGAAGCTTTTATAAATAGTGAAGTTAGTAAAGACTATCTTGTCGTTAATGGTATTGACGATGAACAAGTCAATGAAGGTAATAATGACAATAATGACGTTAGAGAAGTACATACCGTCCGGCTGATCGTCTCCGTCTACGGGTTTGGGCTCGAAGAGCTGCTTGAAGTGAGGCTTGCAGTACAGAGTGGTGTGGTCGCTCTGGTAAGTCTCCACGCTAGGAAGAAACATCAAGAACTTGATTAAATCACTGCACCTAAAGACAGTTAACGTCGTGTCGTATCGCGATGTCAAGAAACTAGCGGATAACAGAAAATAACAGCGGTCACTTCACCGACAAGAGCGATGTTTTAATGTTACGATGGTGATGATGATAATGCTCCCTCAGTGTATTCTTTAACTAGTATCAAGGAAAGGGAGACACTAAGATAAGGTGGAGATAACTTAATTATCCTAGTGTCATTATTGCTAGACAATATTCTCACAAGCAATTAGATAGTAAGTGATGGATAAACTGAAACCCTTTGCGTACAACATAATTAAGATAAGGTTGCTGACGTTGCATAAGACAAATATTATGAGTCTTATTATTTTCTGTAGATGAGAATGAGATACTTAGAGTTTTAGTATAGAGGACAAAATGAATGTAATTACGATGATAATAAAACTGTCTCTAGCGTAAACGACTTAAAACTTTGTAGGTCACTCAACATTTCCGAAGATAACCGAACATTCCCGACGTGCATTATAACTTACGTAAGCTGCTTGTTGCATTGCACGCAGCGGAAGCACTCCTTGTGCCACGCCCGTTTTTCCGCCTTTACGCGCTCCATAGCGTACACCGGTCGAGAGCACTTCTCGCACTGAGGGTTTTCGTCAGCAGCTTGCATCTTTTTGTGCAGTTTCGAGGAGCTTTTTGACTGGAATAAAAGAAACCGATACATACAAAACTCATCCACGACTGACAACATAGCCTAAGACTAGCCATTTGAAGGGTAAGTAACGGGCGTCCTCTATTGAGAATATTTTTAGACCAAAAACTGTTTGATTGATTCTTCTATAAACTACGCTACACAATTCTCCTCTGTGCCGAGCAAAGGCTAAAAGGGATATAATCTTATGCTCATGTGCAATCATTTTAGTAAAAAACACCATTTCATTTCAATGGTACAGTCCCACATGTTACTTGTAATGCAGATAAAACCGAGTATTTTGACAACTTTAGAGTTGTATACTGCAATATGACTGTGCATAGCAGTCTATGTATGTATATGTATAAGAACGCGGGAAACTACATCGTTAATATCACTCAGTCACTCTGTGTATAAGTAAATACAGTTTAAATTCACTGATTAATCAACGGTCGCAATCGCGTGCAATTCTGGAGGAATTTTCTCGCTCCACTGCCTACGTCAGATTTAGCTAGCGACATGTTACTTTCCTAATAGTATGTTATCCAATTGCGCCACAGCAAAAGCAAGCCTTACTCATACTGATAGAGTTTAAAATTGAATTATTTGAAGAGCGTTATAAGCGATTTAGAAACTATGATTATATTTTGATTGGAGACGTTAATTGGTTTTTAAACTTAAGTGACAGAGATACGTCCTGAGATCGAAAGTATTATCGCTATCTTTTCATAAGCTAATCGAATATCTTGCCGACAGCTCATATAATTAATGCGTTAAAAACTCAATTTAAATTTTAATATGGATATTAACAGCATGTCTGTAGTGACCACTAGTGAGCCTTATTGAAAGGTGACAAGATTCACAAATGGTCAGTTAACTGTGTTTCTGATATTTCTGATAGTACATTAAAGAGACATACAATGAACATAAATAATTTGACCACTTTCACTACTTATCTAATATATCCCGTTGAAAAAACTACAGAAAATAAGTCCTTTAGACCGTTAGTGGTAAAGAAAAATCATCGCGATCCTACAGGATGCAAGTGTATCCGAGAGGATTCATCTGGTTTAGAGTCATTAATTATTATCATATTAACCAAAAAACATAGATCTTCATCAAATATCGTGATTTCTAGCAGATACTCCTACTCGCCATCTTTACCAACTTGCGGTTTCTTGGGGAATAATCACGCCGAAAACATAGAACATCCAACTCACCACGGAAATCGTCCCCTCATCCTTGTGTCTCCGCATGGACTTCTTCTTCTTGACCTGCCGTTGCTCAGACACCTGCACCTCCTGGTAGGTCCTCTGAACCCTGGACTCCGACTGGATCAGGGTCTGGGAAGACTCCATCGTGGCCGTGACCGTCGCTGTAGCCATTGCCGTTTTGTGCTCTGGAAAGAAAACATGGTTCATCAAATATTTTTGGCCGAACTTTCAAAGTAGCGATAGGTCCTATTGTATAAAGGCCAAAGTATCTTATGTCGGTATAGTCCATTCGTTAGGTATTTAACAAAATGTAAACAAACAAAACCACGTGACACAGTTCGTCAGCCAATAGAAGCAGAACACACACGACCAACCAGTTTTGATTGGCTGTTTAACAGAGCCACAGAGTTTTGTTTGTTTACAATTATTAATGTATCTAACTAAACTAATAGAGTATAGACACTATGGAGGTTAACTGGTTAAGTCAATGTCGATTCAAACATAGAGCCCGTCAGTATGTTGACGATATTTTTCCGCCCTGGTACATTTTGGATAGTCCAAATATGCAATTTTTGGCAGATATTGCGAGGCAGTTTTGGCAGGTGTATCGGGATGCATCGGACTATATTATCAACCATTGCGCAAATGTAAAATTTAAATTCTCATAACAAATTGTCAAGAGGGTAAAATAAAGCGTAACGTAGGAGGAAAATTGTAGGCCTTGATTTATTTATATCTCTTTCTAATTATTACATTTGCAGAGGATCGTATAACCTTTGTCTTTATTTCACATTGGTTTAGCTTATATAGTTACAGTAATCACACTGTAGACGCTATGACAGCTCTACTGCCAGCTGAATAACTATCATAATGTCAACAATATAATTACAATATTGAAGGGAGATGGGCAAAACCAAAGTAAAATAAAGTCGCTAGTGTTTACCAAACAGAATTGGAATAGAATTCGTCATCGCATAGAATCCACATGTGTATCTCGCGGGTCTCTATTGACTGCCATAATTATTTTTAGTCATAATGTGTTTCAAGTCATAATTTTCGCAAGTCATAATGCATTTTTCTCAGGACACGGTTATTTTTTAAGGATTTTTATAAAACTAACCTAACCTAACTAATCTACACGATAAACGTTTATTAAAAACTGTAACTTCACCCTGAAATAAGTTATGACAAAAAAATGTATGACTAACAATACATTATGACGCAATGCATTATGATTTGTATGGCAGTCAAAGGGATGATACAAAGCTTATTTCTCTTAAAGATCCTCGGCTTTGCCCGTGACGCACACGTTTCTATAACCTCTGCATTACTCATATCATAACAAAATACATATTAATACAACAGTGCTATATTTGCAGAGATACAAAGCACGATTGTAATAAGGAAAGACTACCCTCAGGTAAGGTATCCTTAGAACTAATTTGAGATTATAGCTTTTGCTCCTTGTGCCCTTGTGCGACGGTTGGAATAGTTTTTGACGGTGCTGCATAACCAAGGTAACATAACCATATTACTCACGATAAGGTCGTCAATGACATGTTAAAAAAAACACATTATAGGTATACTTCGATATAAAAAGAAGGAATTTATGATCCCGGTCCGATTCACTGTTTTAAATTATATAAGTAAAGCAAAAAAAAACAATAAAAATTACCGTATGAAGCAGGTAAAGCGAACAACATTTTCGAAAATTCAGACATCACTTGATGGACGGCACAAACAGAATGTTTACATATCCCAAATAACGCATCTTTTATACACAAAACACGAGCAAAACTTTATTTATTCTGCATTGATTCATTTTGCAGAATTTGTGAAATGACTGTGCATTTTGTGTGGGTGGGTACCACACATAAACATACCCGACCATCTAAAATAAAAGAGACCATACGTCGACAGGTGGTTACGCCGTTCTTGTCCCCGTTACTATACAAATAACATGTCAAAACTTATCAAAACAGCGTAAACGCCAACTGCCATAAGGACTTTTGTGATTTGTACAGCCACGTTATGTGTGCGAGTTATATATAGATTTACGATCGTAATAGTGTTAGGTGGGCAAAGTTTATGGGGACTGGGTAAACATAGAAATGGGATAACGAATTGAGCCAGCAACGTCGGCCGGTACAAGTCCAACATATCATAATACCTAAAAAAAGCGTCCGATGAATTTAGAACGGAAAGCAAATAAAAACCCTAACATTTCTCTTGCAATCAAAGTAGACGTGGCGAATGTACATACAATATATAGGACTTTACTTCGTCCTATATTTTTTTGTGAACATACGAGCAAAATTGGTAGAAAGCTATGGTCAAATTTCATTTAACTAGTAAACAGCTTCAAGCAGGAGGAAAACAATTTGGTTGAGTCAGATAATTGTACTATAATTTTGCCCAAAAAAAAAACGCATTTGAATGGTACATGAAAAGAAAATGTCTAGCCATCTTAGATGTAATTTCGAACGATATTTTCGCGTACAGCTTTCTCAAAAGTGAAAAAAATTAACCTTATGTTAAGATAACCTTGTGTTATATTATCTGTAACTGTGTTAAGTAATAAATAGTTCATTGCGAACTCATTTTGAGATAAAAATGTGGTTAAAAAAAAGTGAGTAGAGATTTTCGTCTAGTGCACCCTTCAATTGTTTTCGAGCAAGATGCCCGTATCAAGACCGACGCTGCTTGAAACGAGCATCTCAATCGTGATTAGATTATCAATATGAACTCAAGCCGCCTTCATTGATAGTTCCAGTGAATATAACACTCAAGTAATCCATAAAAGGTCAATCAAGGTTACTAAAGGTCACGATAATGGTCCTTCGAACCGTATTTCAACGGCGAAGTCAGAAGTGATCGTAAACAAACGTTAAGCTAGCTAACATAAAATAGTAATAAAAATCAAATGTAAATCCAATCTGTCCGTTCGACAGGAAATAGTCGGTGTTATGTTTGATCTGCTGCATAATAAATAGGAATTACATTTAACTGCAAGTAATTTGTTTATGTCTATTTTATAGTGCACTCAGTAGCAATAATAGATAGTCCGAAGTGGTCAAAGATATTCATACGCTCTCAACACATTTGCTGCCACTAACGTTTGTACCTATTTATGTAATTTTAACACTTCAGGTATATCACCGGCACTCAATGTCAAGTTGTTCTTGAGAAGAGGGTCGTTTAAAGATGTTTTAGCCATTATCTTGTCCCCTCAGTTGCTTTTGCCAATGACAGCTAAAAGACACAAAAGAAATGGCCGACATCTTTTCTCAGGAATTATATTCCTGAACTAAATTATCGGTCAATAAAAAATCGTAGTAGTTTCCTGTATGAACTAAAAATAGGAACAACTGGAATATTTCAATATCAGGTAAATTTTTGTAGTAACCAGACCACCCATACCACGATCGTCGAAATAAATGGTTATTTGTTCAAGTCAGTTAATAGCCTGTCGAAACGTCTGAACAAGAGCATGGCAGAGGAAAAAGTCAATTTTCTATATATACGCGTCCCAATTAATAAGACGTAACACGACACTCTGTTTTCCTTCCATTAAACACCGTTGGGCAACGTTTGTTACATCAAAGTCTGTTTCCAGGGAAGAATTCAGAATAATCACGGAATCGGATAGTCGCGACGGTATTGCTTAGGCATTTTGTAAATAAGTTAGACGATATTTTAATTTAATAATTACTGGTGACACCTGGAATTAAACTCAGTTTAAGGAACAAGAGCTTTTAACGTTTACGAAACAATATAAGTTAATTGGTAAAATAGGTCGTCAGCGTAGGCACTGAAACCATCTAAAGTGCTGTATGACGACAGATTTTCAACAACATGACAAAATATATGCATAAATACTTATAATACTCGCATGAGGATAAAAACCCTTAATCAAAAATAAAGAAAAACTAACTATGTTATTAGTAAGTTTTATGTACTTAGTGAATTTTTCCTCTATACATATAGACGTTATGTAAATATTCAAAAACGTAAGATCCATTACAGATCCTTGTGGTACCTACTCCATACTTAATGTCTCGAATAGAAATAAAACCTCGTTATTATCCCTACAATCAGGACTAAAAATGTTAACATTGGAAAAACCATTCTATTGTTTCCTGTAACTTACTCAAATATTTACCTAAGCAGTAAAGTTACATGAAAATTACACGGATCGTTGAATTTAAAAGGATTATTATGTCTACATATACTATTTTCAATAGAACAAATCTGCTCAATCTGTGCCGTACAATATTAAAAAGAACATTACAAAGATACGCCGCAGGTCGTTCGAATTTCAGGGTATATTTATAGTAAGATTTATGTTTGGTATAAACGAGAATCCCGTACGATTTGGGCCAGTCGGTCTTCCGCGAAATTATTGTAACACCATGATCTCTATGTTGTCGATATAGGTTACTGACTTCGCCGCTCGGGTCAAGATTTGACAGGGAACATCAATATCGACATAGTTTGGTAGGTATACGTTAAAATCGATACGAGTATTTATATGTTATATGCTATTGACCACTTCATAATAACCACCATTATTATTCTTAACCTTTTAAGTTAGCGGAAAGACAGTTATTTAAAGACACATCATTAATGCAATAATTTATAACTAGCGACAAGCCTCGGCTTCGCTCAGGTAGCACAAAAATACAAAAAAAACTGGTCAATCTATAGCTAATCAATTTTACGGATATACCCGTTGGGATAATGCGAAAATTATTTGAAAATTTCAAATCGATCAGCCGTTATAGTTCATAGGGAATATTCAGATATACTCTATCAAACCAAAAAATATTTTTTGAAGTCGGTTCAAAATATCTAACACCTTACCACTTAAGACTAGTTTAGTTACATTTACATTAATATAAAAGTTAAGAACTAAGCTGCATTTACAAAGTATGAAACGAATTGTCAGCTAGCGATTGAAAGGAAGCTTACGACAATTCTATACTGTATTATGATTTTCTTGTTAAAACAATGTATGTTGCGACGTGCATTTATTCTTAGTATTTAGATACAATGACACAGTCATGGAACTGTGATTTACTCCAGTGATACTTTTTGATTCTCTTTTACTACCTGCAGAGGCCCAATTCGGATCAGTGTTCTCTAATTTAGACTTACAGATATTTAAAATTAGAGAAAATTGTGTCCGTGCAAAAATTACGGGTCCATATTGGCTCATATAAAATTGGTCTTTCGAATTTTTATTCAAATACCGATTTGTGACTATACTCATCATTACTCCGAAAAATTTTGCTCATACTTTTTTGTTCATACTTTTTTAAGTCATAATCATCGCAACTCATAATACATTTTTTCAAAAAACTTGTTACTTTTTTTAGATTTTTATAAATCTAACCTAACCTAACCTAATTTTATCTACACGTAAGATATTTAAGAAGTTCTGAAAAGTGTACGGTTCCATGAATATTGACGGTATAAATTCAGATGATTATAAGTTCCGATCGTTAGTATTCAAAAAAATTATGAAGAGTATGAAGAGTGATCATTAGGTTGTAAAATTATATGAGATACATTTTCGGAGTTCCAATAATCTAATTTGCAATTTTATATGAACTTTGGCGCACCCGAAAATTACACAGAAACCTTTCAGAATTTCAGAGGCCTTTATTTTATCTCCTTATTTATTGTCCATCACAAATAACAATTTAAATACCGATGGCATATGATCACGACTGGCTGAATCCCAAGTAACGGCAGCCGGAGTTGAGGCAGACGAAAATGAAGATGGGGGGACGATTTAGATAAATTCAAACCAGACTGGCAAGGATTAACCAGAACAAGAGATAACTGGAGAAATGAGGGAGAGGCCAGCAATGGGACACTAAATAGGCTATATAGATAAAACAATATTAATATCCGAAGTTTAAGTTTAAAGGGAGGGAGGGAAGGGAAGGGAAGGGGGGAAGGGAAGGGAAGGGGGGAAGGGAAGGGGGGGGGTTGCCGGGTAAGAATAGTGCCACTCCATGTCCTCCCGTGGATGTCGTAAGAGACGACTAAGGGAATGAAGGCTGTGTAGTACTGTTAGGCGATGGGCTTGCAACCTGTGACTAATACACTGGTAAACATCTTAGCCTAATTGTGCAAAATGTGGTTACAGAATTATTAACAAGTTTTTAGAGTTGTTAGTAAATCTGTAGCTCTGCCTACTCTGGGAATAAAGGTGTGAGCTTATGTATGTATGTGTATGTTTAAAGGGAAATCCATTCAATACCGTGTCCGTACCATAGAAACTTGGAAACCTGGCTCATATCAGAACGTATGTTTACAAAATCGCGATTCCCGACCGTGAACACTATCGTTTTAATCCCGATGCGTGGTTTCGGGAAGACGTCCCACTTTTCCGTGTCATTGCCGGCCCCGATCGAAATAGATCGATTCTGTTGTTCTTGTAGCTGAGAATTCCAAATTATATCAAACTGCTCTGTTGCTGATTGACTGATGGACAATACACAAGCTAATCTAATTCTAATTTGGATACAATATGTTCGTAGTAGTTCCTGTAGGTAGACAAGATATTTTTAAAAGAAAACTTTCACGTAATAAGATAGTACTCGTAAAAACTGGTTAAGACGTCGCGGATATGTTCCAAAAAAGTGTTTTTACTATCCTAATCTAAATTTTGTTTTTAAAAGTGTAAGGCCACTTTATGCCTGTGGTATTATAGGTGTTTTCATTGTCTTTATACTGTAGTCTGTGTAGTATATTATTATAAATAAATACGACTGTAGAATCTATTCCTTACCTTTATACTTGTTGACGTTGTGCCTTTTAAAATTCTTAATCTACGATTTTTCTTTTTATGCCATGGGAAGATGAACGAGCACACAGGCAACCTGGTCGTAAGTGGGATCTGTGACCCATAGGAATTTGCATTCTCAAGATTCCAATCCTAAGACCGTTGTCAACCCTAAGGACCAAAATGGAATACCTCAATGCTGATACTACTTTACTAGACTCTTCTGATCTTTGTTCCAGAAGTGGGATGTCTACAGGGTGTTTAAGAAATATCGTGCATGTTCAACGTGTTTCTGCAACATTTTAGCAGAAGACTAGTTTATCCTGCGAATTCCGTACATGGGTCCATCGCCCAGTTATTTACAATCTCGATACGTTCGCGGCTCGTATACATTTCAAAATACATTCGCGATGTTTACCGGAGCGCACCACACAGATTGTCAACAGTATGGAAGCTACAATAATTGAAGCAAATTTCCATGTTTAGTTAGACGTCCGAGTCTACGTAATAGTTTAGCGATGTTCACATGTTGAAAGAAATAAAGGAAAAGGCATTTATTTAGTGATACGTAACAAATAGCACTTAAGAGCAAACAGCAAGTACAAAGAAATAATAAAGAAAAACAAAAGAGCATATATATATTAAGGTGCTATGGGTCCCACTGAACGATGTTAAGTACTGTAACGCTGGTTTTCTTTGGTGTCCCGCTGTGTGTTGTTGTGAGCCTTCAGCCACGGTTATGGACATAGCAACCAAGAATAAGAAACAATCTGAGGTATCAATATCGACGCTGACTAGGTCCCATGACAGTTACAGCCGTTACAGGTGTGAGACGACCATTCGGTGTTCAGTGTATATTGTATACAAAGCCTAGTGATATAGGTACTCGACCATTTTTCAATGTACTCCCAATACTGACTTGTCACCTGCCACTGGTCACTTTATAAATTCGACTACTGCAGAGAAATAGTCAATGACCAAGTATAAAGCCCTGAGGCATCGCTATTATATTACTTCAGTCCTATATTCGTAATCTGTGCACTGTGCCAATGTTTCTTTGGAGCCAAGTGGGTGTGAGAGTAGTCAGATGATTCCAGAGCGAAATTATCACGATTCTCCGTCACGTGGGATCTTAATACGAACGTCTTCGATTGAACTTGTTTTTCGCAGCGAATGTTCCAGAATGAATCGAGTCGGATTATTCTCGACTCATAATATTTTGAAGCAATTAACGAAAGATGATTGCTTAGGACAGGAATAGACAGAACATGACTGGAGAAAAGTAGGAGGAGGCCTTTGCTCAGCATTAGGACACTAAACAGGCTACTGAGTTACACAGATAATAAAACAAAATTGTTTGTACGCGTAGGTATTTTTTTAGCTACTCGCTAGTCGCCACTCTGTCTGTGCGTGTGCGAATTCTTTAGAAGAGTTATAAAAAACTTACAGCAAAACAGAAAATATTGCCGCTTTTTCATTTCATTCCATTCTTTTTTCAAAACAGATAAAATAATTTTAGACAAAAATATTTGAACAGTCAAAAATGTATGTAGGTTTCTTTTTACACGGTAATATTAAACCATTTCTACGGTACCAGCGAAAATTTCATTTTACACGAACTTTATTGCGGCTGCAGGTAAACTACTTGAAAAATATTCTGAAAGCATATTCAAACATTCCAGTAACCTTCACAAAACATTTCCCAACAAACCGCTATATATTGCGAAAACTACCATCACATATAAACTGCCGGCGGATTCTTGGCACGTGGACACATTTCAACAACAAACCTATATCTCCTTCAAAATAAAGGGGGCAAAAATCACCAGCTTCGTTGAGATATGTACAAGTCGGTCACAGAACTAACAGAACCAAGTAAAAGCCTTCAAAAGAGTTTTTTAGAAGGCCTAGATTTACATTGAACACGCGAAATAAATGTTCTTTTACAAAATGCGAACCTAAACCATCAAAAGGAATCAAGTTCATTTGACTAAAAAAGGTCCCCAAATATTTAGATGAAGTAAGAGTACTGCATAGCCATGTCATAATAAGCCCCCTGGAAACTAAACTAAGTTCAAATTATTATTATTAAAGTACGAGGGGTGATCCAAAAGTTTTGATAATTGGTTTTAAAAATGGGAGATATGTAAATGGTTATATTTTAATTGGAATAAACTCACTTTCTGTATTTCCAAACACTTGTTAACGTCATTCAATTGTTTTATTTTACCACTATAAAAATAGTTTTAATTTTGGAGGTCGAAATGGGCAAATTTTGTACGATCACTAAGTCATCACCAGCTCGTGAGTTTTATGTAGTTGTTTTTGAACATTCGTGAATGAAAAGTAGTAGTCGACAGTTAGGGCTAAATAGAGCGGAGAGCGGTTATCAGTTCTGAGCTTTGGTCGAGGAGCGGCACCCTTGTCAATTAAAAGGCTTTAAAGCGCAATTCCTGCTTCAAATTCGTATTTTTTTTCTTCAGCTTATTTTGAATATTTTCCCAAAACTATAATAAAATAATGCTATATAACTCTCTTAGATTATTAGAACTCAATTGCTAAAAACTAATGTCACAGTATTTGTTTGTAGGCCTCAATAATCCAGGAAAACGCCGAAAAATACACCCTAAATTTTGGTGACAGAGCTGGAGATAAAAAATCCACTGCAATGATAACTTATTTATCCTTTAAATCATATTGATAAATCAAGGTTTCATTTTCAATAACAATATTTTTTATTACTTTCTCCACACCGCTCCAAATTATTACTAAACTAACGCATATTTTTGCAGTCTTGTAAAATGGTTCATTCAATGAATAATGTAGTTTTTTTTTGTCTCTAATTAGCCATGCTAACTTTTTAAATATGTATGGAAATCTCAAAACCATTTCGAGAAACAAGCTTTCGGTACAGTTTCTGTATATCAGATTAAAAAAAAAGTCTCTTATTATTAAGATATTCGTTGAAATGTTTTGACCTTCAAATGACCTTTCTGTGAGTTATCAAACGAATAATGGATATGATTCCATTGCCATATTAAAAAAAAACCGACTGACGTCTGTCTAGTCTATATCAAACACAAATTTGACATTGACGTGTCGTTTCTTTTCGTAAATTGTTTGTTTATTATAATTAATAAATGCAATCAAATTTATACGAGTACTCAATGGTCAAGACTTTATTGTTAAACCATTGTTTAAAAGTAAGTAATGTGTTTGTTTTAAACAGGAACATACGAGTACATTTAAATGATCTTCACAACAAAACTGCAAATAGTTCTTGAAGTATTTTTGCTTCACTTCACGACACCATTCCTCTCGCCGTCGTTCCGGGATTGGTACGAATAACAAATCCGGGTTATCCCTGCTGTTATTCGGATATAAAGGGACGAAACACTTGTGGCCTTCCATTTCAAACAAGTTCAGATAGTGATTTCAAAATTTTTTGAGCCCGTACTCGGTGACGTTGACACCTTGATGTTGACTTTACCATAGACTTTACTGTAATTTCTTTTTATGTCCGCCAAACAGCAGTGTTCGCATTGTTGTGTTCCGGTTTGGGGATAAGACAGCCGGTGAAATGACTAGCATAGAGGCATTCCATCTTAGACCTCAGGGTTGGCAACGCATTTGCAGTCTTAGGATTGCTCTGCAGTCTTGTGAATGCGAATGTCTATGGGTCACAGTTTCCGCTTACCATCAGGTGGCCTGTGTGCTCGTTTGTCATCTCTATGCCATAAAAAAAAAAAAAAAAAAATGTAGGCGAAGACTACATTATCCATTATGCGTTTGATGACGTCACGTCAGCAATAAATTAATATATATTTTTAATGTAGATAGGATTAATTAAAAACAAAAATACCGAAATTACTTTCTTACAATAGTCTATATTTATCAAATAAATTATAAAAACCATACTTACAACAAAAATATGAAGCATGGCCAATTTAGGTTAGATTAGTGCCATGGTATATTCCACATTAAAAGAATATCATTATGTGGATGGTTCATACCGATTCTCAAAACTTATGGATCACCCCTCGTATAGGTAGCCTTTATTTCTTGCAGCGTTTAGAAAAACGGAGTAAAGAGTTAATTTCGTTTTTAATGCCGATTTTATGAGTACTTAATCAACTATGGAATGTTAGTTACAAGATGTTTTTAACTTTCGTTAAAACAAGCTTTATTATTTCCACCATTTGTCTGTACAGTCGGCTAAAAATGTGGCCTACCACCCTACGGTCGAAGTTCATTTGCAAGTCACGATACAACAAGTTCGGTTTTCCCTTGCAATAATATCATGACAGTAACAAGTGTCAACCTTAGCGATAATTAGATCTCACAGAAACTTTTATCAACACAGGCAGACCACTTTCTTGGCCGACCGTGCCTACCAGTAATGTGTCTTACAGAGGATTTTTAACTAGATTGTTCTTCTGTTGTGATTTGTAGCAAGCTATTAATCCCTATATTTCCGACACAGCAATTTATAGTAAAAGATAACATCTCCGCTCGGACAAAGACAAATTAAGACACTTTAAATTAAAAGATTTACAACGTCAATGTATGTTGTGAATCCAATTAACAATCCTGGTTGATTGTCTTGCACAGAACTGTACAATTAAGAACATAGCACAAATTCTGCTGCATCGTTTTTAACGTTAAGACCAACATTATTGCTGACATTGCTATCGAAACAGCGTTGGGACGCTAAATTTAAAATCAGATACTTTAAAGTGGGTCAAAACTTGCGACATTTCGTCGGTGCAGCAAGATGGGTCAAGTTAATATGAACCGAATAGCAACATGGTCGTAACTAGATGTCATCTAGTTAACAACAAAGTAAGATCAATCCGAGCGTGTTACAGCATTACAACCCACTTACAAGATTAACATCAAAGAATTTACATAACTAATAATTTAAGTCAAAACAGTGCCGGAATGGTATTCCGTAATTGACATCACACTTCCCACCTGAGTACTTGGCAAACATCCCGGCCTAAAATACAACTGCAAGCATACCAGTGTATGTCATAATTCAAATCGGAGTTCAATACCCGAAAATCGGGGTGCATTTTCGCGTGTGGCAACACTTACCTGCACCGATGCGCCCGGCTGTGATTGGTTAATTTTAACCCGCCTGGTTATGTCATAGCGGACAATGCTGTACCACTTCTCGGTGAGAATATACGTATGTCGTTTTAGGCCGTTTCCTGGTGTTGGGTTAGTTAACAGCGAAGGGCTATTTTGGCCAATTGAGACGGTTACAGGCTGGCAGGTGACGTGGTTATGACTAGTTATTTCTGTCGACATTTCGTATGATCTTTAGACGCCTCTATAGCCCTTTAAGAAATATTATTACATAGTCGGTGACAGTTAATACCTAATGTTTTAATTTAGGCATACGTTACGAGAGAATCGAAAATACTGTGTTTTATTTGAATTTTAGTTAAGATTTTGGAGTTTGTAGACACAAAATCAATAAGAGTTAGTAGAGCTATGGACAATCAAGCAGCATCTGTTGATGAGGACTCACGCGAAAACAAGAAAGAAGAAAGAAAAACGTAAATTAACTTCAGGCTAGTATTGGACTGTGACTGAATAAGAATACGGCAGTATTGTGTTACTTTTAAAGCACGTCTCATCTCGATAGCCGTACCGACTTTAGGCTATCTCACCGCTCGTTACTGTGATGTACTGCGATCAAAAGATTCAAGCAATTTACTGAGATTGTGCTAAAGATCATGGTGTGAAGATTTAAATATAGGAGTGGTATAATTGGTACACAAAGGTGGTGGACAAAGAAGTAGAACGCCGAGTGGAAAACGCCTGGAAGAGCTACTGGTCCATGAAGGAGCTGATGAAGGGAGACCTTCCTATGTCGCTAAAGCGGAAACTCGTTAACATAATGTATCCTGCCTGTCCTAACCTACGGTGCCCAAACCTGGTCACTCACCGAGAATCAGAAGCTCAAACTGAAGGTTTGCCAACGGGCTATGGAGCGAAGCATTTTAGGTTTTTAAAGAACGGATCGCGTTCGGAATACTACGCTTCGCTCCAGAACCGGGATAACTGATGTTGGTAAAAAAACTGCCAGAATTAAATGGGACTGGGCTGGCCACATCACCCGCATGCACCCGGATAGGTGGGCTAACGTAGTCACCAAATGGGTGCCGCAAGACGGGTGGCGAAGACGAGGCAGGCCCAGGCGGAGGTGGCGGGACGACCTGGCCGCGTTTCTTGACAACTGGCCGGACGTTGCCACTGATAGGGATTTGTGGAAATTAAGGGGGGAGGCCTTTGCCCAGCAGTGGGACACTCAACAGGCTGACTAAAAGATAATAATAATAATAATAATAATTGGTAGAATAGGAAGCTTATGATGTGTTGTCTTCTGTATCCTATTAAGAATATGGGTCGACCCTAACATTCGGATTCATAATGCTACTCGCGTTCTTTGCTGTATAAACCCAAAAAAACTCAAGCTGGGTTATTTTAATTTTTATTATGTTGTTTTTACTCTGTTGGGTCGTCAGGAGGTGAAAAAGCTGGCAGAGAACAGAGAAAAGTGGTAATTACTCCACCGACAAGAGCCCAGCTCTTAAGTAAAATGACGATGATGATGTTTTTACTTAGGTATGTGACAATGTTTGCAATGACACTCCTTATTAATGTAATGAATACTTACTATTTAAGTAAATTGATTGCTAATAATGTGACATCATAATATATATTTTTACGCATTTATTTTATATTTAAATTTGGCATTCTGTCGACCTCAATCTAAGTTATGATAAGTTGATATGCTGTGCAATTTATCCTGTACCATTACACTGTGCCACAAATCAATCACAATCTAAATCTGTTCCAACGTAGACACTTTAACGTCCTTAATCATCTAATATGTTGCAACCTGCGAGGACCTACCAATTTTCTTATCAGTGCCAATTTTTTTTCAGGAATTGTCTATTTGCTTTGTGCATGTCAGAGGCGTCTTGGTACGTTAGTGGATAAAGATCCTGGAAAATTGCACTATATCCACGCAGGCAATGTCACTGATTAAATCTATATAAATATACCAATGTCGAGGCATGCGAGCTGCATAATCGAACGTAACATTGTGCCACCCGACACCGTTCATCGTGGCATTGACCACACACAACTCTACGTATTACTTGTAAGTGTCCCCCCGTTTTTCTTTCAGCTGGTTTAAAAAAAAACCGGGATATTTTATTGCAAACTAGCTGTTCCCGTGTCGACTTCGTTGGGCAAAACATTTTTTTTGAGTTAATAATTTTCCCGCTAATTCCCGTCCCCGTGGGAATTTCGGGAATTCCTTTCTTAGTGCACCTCTACGGTACCTAAGCTACGTCCCTTCCAAATTTCAAGTGCCTACGTTTAGCCGTTTAGGCTGTGCGTTGATATGTCAGTCAGTCAGTCAGTTTCTCCTTTTATATATTTAGATATGAGAAGTTGTAACGATGCTCAAAAACGGTTAGTTACAAATTAGTGACGTTAATGATAGATTGAGGCCTCTGTTCTAGGCGGTAAAAACCATATCGTCTTTGACCTGTTATGGTATTGTTTTTAACGCGGCCGCTATTTCTGTCAAGTAAATAAGAGCTATCAAAACGTTGACAAAACGATAACAGGTGAAAGACGATATGGTTTTTAGGGTTCCGTAGTCAAACTAGGAACCCTTATAGTTTCGCCATGTCCGTCCGTCCGTCCGTCCCCAGTCTAGCTCAGAGACTCATAGTACTAGAAAGCTGTAATTTGGCATGAATGTACATATTAGTCACGCCAACAAAGTGGTAAAATAAAATTTTGAAAAATATTTTTTTTTAATGCACCTCCCCTACACGTAACGTGGGGATGTCTTTTTTTTTTGTTGCCTACCCCATAGTGTGGGGTGTCGTTGGATAGGTCTTTCAAAAATATTGCGGGTTTATGAAAACAATTTTTCGATTAAGGGATCCGTTTATGAAATATTAAGCTTTAAAGCGCTATTTTTTGTTAGAGTCAAGTGTCCCCCCCCCCCTACAGCCAAAACTACAAGTACTAAAAATCTGAAAAAAATCTTCAACGAAAGCGCATATAACGAATTTTAAAGGAAAACTATCACGGCTAAGTAGACATGATTAGTTCCTGAGATACAGGCGATTAACGGGTTTATACCTACTAAAAATCATCTAAGACAGCGCCAAATAACTTTAAATAGAAAATTGTTTCATACATGTTGATTTTTGAGATAGTTTTTTGTGTTTGTCGTTACGGCTTCGGAACCCTACACTGAGCATGGTCCGACATGCTCTTGCCCGGTTTTTTCCGTTTAGAATCTCAACTAGATAATTAATTATAGTCAAAATAAACTCAGTGAACCTAAACAATAGCGTAATATTATTATTAAACTGCTGTGTGTCATACAACTCCGGTCAAAGGTCTCCCTTCTGGAAATACACGTCTTTTGCCAAACCAAAGCAATATCGGAGAAATCATTCACCCATACGAATGACACGTGCACAATTGCTCAGTTTGAAAAGCGATTTAAATTTAACGTTTTACACAGAGCTGAGTCATAAAACATAAAAAAAAACACCTGTCTAGGTTAAAATTGTTACATTTGAAATAGGACACATTTAGCGTAGTAAATCACAACATGATTGACACAATGCGAAAACACGTTTCATATTAACAAAAAAAAAACCGCTTGTATTTCAGTAATTACGTCTCAAGAGCAATTGTCATACGACCTTGTAAAAAAAGCTGTCACCGCTGAAAAGTAGGTCGGGATGCTAATAGACTGAAGTTTCGCAAGCGTCGAGGAATGTGTACAATGTTTTGAGTTGTTTACATATACATTCAAGTGGAAAACCAGGTGGACGAAAGTTTTACGATAACTGAAAACAGGGTTCATTTAAATAACAGTATAAGGGCACTTTACATCCGATGTTATATATAATCATTGGTACAAGTCCCACACAAGCAAAAGTAATGGACCTAAAATAAACCCCTGAGGCACTCCTGAGTTTGACTGCAGCTCGAATACGACTGGGTTCCATTTTCAACAACTGGTTGTGTGCTACTCGTGTCAAAGGGATTAATGTTGATAATCAATTACTTATATCATATGGTTAATTATTCATAAGGCTAACTCATAAAACTTGCAATATTTTAGTTTTATTATTCTTGCTGTGGATCCACCTCGCGTTAACTAGTGAAGGAACACCGGGAGGAAACTCAAAATCACATACGAGGAAACACAAAGGTTTCCTCAGCTATGGTTAAAAGACAAAACAAGTCTGATTCATTCGACCGCTATGCATTCTTAAACCAAAAGGGTTCATAATGTCATATGCAATTTAAAAGCCATGCAAATACGACACCTTAATTGCTTTAAGGCCAGTGACTGAGTACATTACAGTTTCCGGAATACTCTTAGCTAAAACGTTACGTGCTTTCTGATTGTCAAATTGTATGGCCCTTTGATAAACAGTGCTCATCATAGACGGCGAATGCGTTAACAGCTGATAGCTACTAATTATCACCCCTATCTTATCTAATTGGGGTCCTGTCGACCTATGTATGTGTACTTCGCCCTAGTGGCATCTCTTAGGTAATCACGCACAAAAAACCCCTCAATCTTTAGAATATTGAGCAACACTGGACTTAACATCAATGACAAAATGAGAAAAAAAAATTTTTTGCCTAGTTGTTAGTGAACTACAAAGCTAGAAGAGGTCCCAAATTAGCTTCCCGGTATGGGTAAACAATTGTGTTAGCGCGAGTATTTGTTCCTGAGTATTGGATGTTTTCTATGTATTAAAGTACTTATTTCTGTAAGTATATAAGTGTGTTTAACGATCTCTATTACTAGCACCCATTGAAAAAGCCTCGGGTACTAAGTCAATTTATATGTTATATATTTTTTAATAATTGGGCAAACGTAACATGCAATGCATTACACCTTTGTTAAGTCGGCCAGTCTGCGCGATGACGTTATGCAACCAGAATTCGCTCTTGCACTTTAAGGATGAAGTCACTTTCTTTTTTATTGCATAAACGCTTGAGCGGCTTTTAATGTCTGCAGGGCATGAGGGCCCTAAAACGGAACTTAAACACAGCCACGTAAGTTTTATTCACACGAGATTATTACTCTTTTATAGCCAGGAGAAGGCCCACGAGCACACAGGCCACTTGATGGTAAGTGACATTTGTATACTCGAGACTGCCGTCCTAAGACCTCACATGCATTGCATTGACGACGCGCTGGCCTAGTGGGTAGTGACCGTGCCTACAAAGCTAGTGGTCCTGGGTTCGAATCCCGGTAAGGGCAGATATTTGTGTGATGAGCGCAAATATTTGTTCCTGAGTCATGGATGTTTTCTATGTATTTAAGTACATATTTCTCTATATAAGTATTTATATCGTTGTCTAGTACCCATAGTACAAGCCTAGAGCTTAGTCTGGGACTAGTTCAATTGGTGTGAGATTGTTCCCTTATATTTATTATTTATTTATATATTTATTGCCAACCCTGAGGACTAACCCCCTTACTTATAAACGTGGAATAAGCTTGGAATAGTTTATGCCATGCTTTGTTACTATCTGTCAGATGCAAATGTTACAATTACAGATAAGGGCAAAGCATGGCATAAACTATTCCAAGCTTATTCCACGTTTATAAGTAAGGGGGTAAGACGTTACGCCTCTTTGCTAGTAATCTTACCCGTTGTCTTATCCCCACACCGGAACACAAAGAACAGCGAGCACGTTAGCGATCCAGACGAACCCTGCCCAAGGTCTTATCACTTCTTTATCACAATATAACTGTCAGGAACTAGAGTCAGTAGTTTCACGGCAAGATTTTACTTTAAAATTGGTTTATAGATAGAAAATTACCTCAGCAAAAAAAAGGCGGCAAGTGCAAAAAATTGCTCCGAGCAAAACGTAACGGTATACTTAATGAACTCTTCGTTTTTATGACTTACAGAAAAGAAACAAAACCACACGACCATAACTGTCCCTCTGTTAACATTGACCAAATACGAATACTGAGTCGGAATATATCCGAGAAGCATGTTTGTCCAACGCAGGTAAAAACCTCGATAATCCAAAGCTTTCTGGTTAACACGTATTCGGGGTTGAACGGATCAGTACTCTCCTCCAAAAAAAAAGGCACATGTCTAATAGAACCGCGAATGAATAAGTGACCTTATTTCTAAAGACAGGGGGTTATACTTGCTTTGACTATCAAACTGCGCATGCGTCCTTTTTATGTAGAAGGGCAGAATAGTGAAAAAAAGTCGCCATTGATAAGACACGTGTTCTCGGCAAAAAGTTTAGAACGGTCGACGGTACTAAGAAGGTGATGTCATGAGGAAAGCATTCGTCATCAGACTACGAACAGGAGATTCATTCTTAAACAATGCAGTGAATTATTTTCTTATATTTTAAACTATCCTTATAGTATAGTATTTGTGCAGTGTAGTAGTGACTCAGATTTACATAAAATTTGGTATTGTTTGTAGGTTGATAAAAATCAGGTTTTTGTGTTGCAGATTTGGTAAAAATTACTACATTTGCATTATATAGTGACCCTGCCTACGAAGCTAGCGGGCCCAGGTTCGTTTCCCAGTATGGGTAAATATTTGTGTGAGCACAAGTACTTGGTCCTGAGTCTTGGATATTTTCTATGTGTTTTAAGTATTTATTTCTCTACGTGTATGTTTTTGGTTGTCTAGTACCCATAGTGCAAGCCTATAGCTTTATTTCACATTTAAATATGTTTCCCCGGCAAAAAAGGCGCAGCTTGTAAGTAAAATAAAACTTTGAACGTGCTAATTCCTTTTTTTGAACATTCATATCGTCCCTTTACTTTCTCAACCTCGTATCTGATCGAATAGTTAAATATTAAAGTAGTCTTTATTCTTTAGGGGACATGAGTACCTTTCCTCTCAAACTATTCGGTGAGACACGAGGTTGAAAAGTACAGGGAAGATAAATATTTCTGCAAAAGTAACTGCTCCAAGATATACTCCAGTGGATGAGTTATATGCAGGGGTTGGAATAGGTAGTGCTTATTAACCTAAACTTGATGCATTTACATTCAATAACGTATTCCCATCTCACTCACGCATGAATGAACATTAGGGTGGAGCGTTGTTGTATGGGAAAAAATAAAAACTTGTTATTCAATTCAGAACCGGTACAAAAAGTTGAAGTTTGGCATGTAGATTATAGTGATTATATCAAGTTTCAAAATAAACACTACTTTTAGCCCTCTACCCAGCTGCCAAAGAAATAAATGAAGGAAAATTTTCATCAATTATTTAAATATACTACTACAATAATATTTGTACATTTTAATTTCAATAAGTAATACTTAATAAGTACATAATAAGAAATTACCATAATTTTAGTGCCTTTTTGAATATTTATGAAACAATATAATTTCTAAATTTCACATTAAACAGCAATTTCACGCAAAACAAGGAAAATGCTACAGTATAAAAAATATGTATGACATATTTTTTTTAGACATTCTTGTGCTAAAGTAAGGATGTTATTGATTACGAAAAGTATCATTTTACTGCAAAAAAAGGTTACTTACATGTTTTAAATAAACGTCAAATTTCGCCTGTCGGCGTCGCTTACGCCCTTTTTGGGCTATGTTTACACGTATTTTTAGCATATATTTACTTTAACTAGAATTCTTTTTATTATCTTATCACATTTAAAATAGTTTTCACAGTTGTGTAATATGTTGTTAACACCAATTTGTTGCAAATTTCCTGGTAAAAGGGCCTTTTTAATAAAAACCCTATTTACGTGGTTTTACCGTGTCTTAATAAAACACGTAGAAACAAAAATAAGCATAGAAATCGATCATATCTGTTACCAGACGATGTTATTCAATGAATAAATTAACTTGTTGTAAAAAATAAGCATAAATTCAATTTATAAAAAATATACGTATATTGCTTTATATAATAAAAAGTAGAGGGCTAAAAGTATATACAGAGATTTATTTAATTATTTTTTCCTTAAATCATAAAAAAATAGTCATCCTTTTAGTGGGGTTCCATTGCTATATTCAAGAATTTTGGAATTCGCTCCACCCTAATGAACATGCGTCAACTTTAGGTTAATAAGCACTACCTATTCCGACCCCTAGTTGTATGTTTCATACAACGATGAGAGCGTGGAATTGCATAATGTAGTTGTATTGTGTGTGTATAGGCAAGAGAAAGAGAGAGTTCTTAAGTATTTCTCTCTCTTTCTCTTGCCTTTAAACACCCAATACCACTACATATGCAACTCCACGCTCTGGCTAATTCATCTATAGCTCCCTAACGTGTCAATAAGAATTTCACAATTCGCGACAATTTAACGACTTGGCCAGCACCAGAATCGTACCAACCAAATCGCTCCTCGTATAAATCATATAAACTACCAGTCTTTAGCAGTTTTAGCACCGCTAAATATAAATACGCACGATTTGACACCTTGCCATAGCGGAAAACAACAGTTTATAGCTGGAACACATCAAACGCCGGTGACACGCTTGGGTGTTTTAAATACATACTATGGGTGGTTGGTGGCACGGAACGTATATACATTTGGTTCCAGGCACCAGTTTTTCCATGTAAACTGGACCCGATTTGGAGTTTAGGGCGCTGATATGTTCAAACAGGATAATTTTGAATTTTATGGTGTTCTCGTTTTCTTTATGATTCTAACTAGGTAGGTAGTCAGGTAGTTTAGGTACATGTTTGTTATACTCGTATAAAGAGAAACACACTATATAAACGCCGATCTCTTCCGTTATTTTTTTTCGGTTCTTGATGTCGGATTACAAGATAATGATTTGATACATTTTTTTTACGATAAGTAAAACAGTTTAAATACAACTTTAAGTGAAATCAAAACTTTAAGTAGAGAATTTTTTTAATACCGTTTTGTATCTCATGTTGAGTCAAAAAAAAAAGAAACTCAGAGACATCAAATTCTTTACTGTCTTAAGATATTAATAGCTAGGCAAATAATGTGTCATTAATAGCATTTATTAAGATTAGTTTGCGTTTTACAAGAATTACCGATGTCTATTTTGTCCACGTTGAACTACATTATGATTCAGTAATATAATAAGGTCAAGAGGTAAAACAATCGAATAGGTAAATGCACATGTATTATTAAAACATCGCGCATCGTTAGTGTATTAATAATAATTGTGCTTATTGTCTCGAGTTTTCCATAACTATTTAAAACAATGCCATTTGTAATGTTTAAGTTTCAGAAATTACAGATAGAAATCATTTAAACGGTCTCATGTTAGAGATCACATGAAAAATACCGCTGTTTTATCGTCGTAATGTTCCTAACACTGGTACCTCCCTAGCCCTTTAAAAATCTAAGACGATATTGTAATCGATAGTTTTCTACATGACTATATCTTGTCCTTTCTCCTTTCCTTTCTTAGTAATAAACGATCAACAGAAGTAGGTACATACATACTTTCACACTTGTCTCCCAATGGATGCAGACTATGGGACGCCAGGAACACCGGTCCAAACATACAACTTTCGGTTCCTCTACATTCATCAGCATCTTCATGGGTGCTTTTAATTCGGCCCTTATTCGATACATCACGAATCTGATCAGTGATCACTGTAGCAGCTATGTATGTACGTCTAGGGCGTCCCTACCGACATCTCCCCTCACGCTCGCTCGCCATAACTCTTCCTTTATCCATCGTTTCTAATTTACCAAACTAACTTAGCATCGCCTTTTCGATCTTAGATCAAGAGAAATCACAGGAATGAATAGAAATCGACATTCTACATTACTTCGAAAATCATATTTTGCGTCCTGTTCCATAGTCTATACTTACTTTTAGGTATTTAAAAAATGTAAACATTCCAAACCACGTGACATTGTTAAACAGCCAATCAAAACTGTTTTATCGAACTTTGACGTACCTACGACGACTTTGACGTCAGCCAATAGAAGCAGAACACTGACTGCTTCTATTGGCTGACGAACTATATCACGTGGTTGTTTTGTTTACATTTTTTTAAATGCCTAAAAGTATACACTATAGGCAGCTGGGCCGGATTTAAGGGAGGGCAAGCGGGGCAATTGCCTTGGGTCTCCACAAGGGGCCCCCATATGAAATGTACGTAGGTAAACCTATCCATTTGAAAAACAATTAGGGGCTCCATTCCTTTTTTGTTCCAGGGCCTCTACAGTTTAAAATCCGGCCCTGTTCCTAGATATACACTTTGTTGTAGTGATGACACTTTTCACCAAATAGTTCGGAGCATGAATCCTGACCTGATAATATATACTATACATCTATCAATATTAACATGGGTGTTTATAAAACAACATTAGCGGCAATGGCAGCTTATTTGGCCGTATAATGAATGTTTACAGAGCTAACTCAATCGCCGACCAATCAAACCAATTGTCTTGCGTCTCGACCAGGTTATATGCAGCTGCTGTTTGAATACTCTAAAGATTTACATTTACTTTAATTTAATCCTGTCCCAAAAGTAAAACACCCTATCATCATCATTAAATTTAAGAGCTAGGCTCTTGTCGGTGAAGTAATTGCCACTTATCTCTACTCTGTGCTAGCTTTTTCACCTCCTGATACGACACGACATTGGCCTTCTGTCTTATTTGGTTGAAGTAAGTTCACCCTATACCTATTTGAATTTTATCTTTTTACCCATTTATTGTATATACAAATAGGTAGAAACGCGCCACACTGCTTAATAATTTTACAAACATTTTTACCTTACCCCCAGGTTGATTACTTATTGTTACAGATTATACTTTCAGGTATTTAAAAAAATGTAAACAACCCAAACCACGTGACATTGTTAAACAGCCAATCAAAACTGCTTTATTGCACTTTGACGTATCAGTGTTCTGCTTCTACTCGTATTAGCTGACGAACTATATCATGAGGTAATTTTGTTTATAATTTTTTAAATACCTAAAAGTATAGACTATAGTGAAAGGGTTACCTTTGTAAATACTGGGTGGTTAGGTAGGTATAATGGGTACAAGTAGTGTAGCCAGACGTCAGTACCTAGGGTGACTTCGCCGGTTTGCCGTCCTGTTCCAGTTTTCGTCCAGTACGCAGAGTAGTTTTGATCATAAGCACAGAATAGATATACAAAAAGCTGTCATCGCGCAAGTTTGAACTAGTCGCGCCCTTTAGTAACAAAGCATCATTCCTACCAACCTAAAAATATTACAGGACGTGTTGAGACTCTAAAAAAAAATACGGCAGTTGTCGGTTTGATTTCGTGCGACGAGCATGTCATCGCGGTGCTCGAAAAATAGTCCCAGCAAGAGATTTCACGGTGAGTTTTTACTGTTATTTACGCATTTGTGATAAATGTTCTGGTGCATAAGACTTATTTTGAACATAATTAACTTAAATTAATGTCGTAATCTTATATTATTAACGGTAAACATATAAAATTTTAGCGGACTAATACTAAATAACGTAAACTGCAAAAAATCTAGTTTTCCGTCCGCCTGGACGAAAACTAAAATGTCAGATGATATTTGGTATCATGAAAATATCCAACAATGTATAAGATTTTACTTTGTGTTTAATGCGAAATGATCTTTAGTGGTTACATGATTCGATATTCAATTTTCGTCCACTCTTTTGTCAGTGTTGCATGGGTAAAATAATATCCTGAATATGTGGACGAAAACTGAAAACTGTTGTAAATATTGAATATATTTCCGTCCACATGCTTTAATGGGTGTGGACGAAAACTAAAAACTACTCCTATGCTGATTATATTATCGTCCATTTGCTTGAATTGCAGGGGACGAAAACTAAAAACTGCTTCTATACACTTTACAAGTTTTCGGACAGTAAAATTTATTTTATTTGTTTCTCTTTAAAATAATATTTATTTTGTTAGAAAATGAAAAAAAAACCCAATTACAAAGAAAAGCTATTTATAGCTCAGTTTTATAGTTTTTTTTTATAGCTCGTTATTTTCTTTGTAGATGACTTCATTGGGAAAAATCCAAGAAAGAAAACTGCATCTTACTCCGAAGAGTCCATCCACTCATCCACATCCACTCCTGCCAAAATATATACCTTACGAATTATTTGCGAATATGTCCTGTAACAATTAAAAAACCAAAATGTGAAATTTGTTTATTAAAAGTACTGCTACCTAAAAGTCTGGTATTTGATTTGATGGCTTTAAACTATACCCCAAATACAGTGGTCGAAAACTAGATAACATTAGGACGGAAACCAACATTTTCGGACGAAAACTAGTAAAATCCATACTTTCATCATTATCATTTTTTATAAAAAAAACAGTTAAGATTACAACTTCATGCTATATCTAAACTTAAAATAGAGTATATGAGCACTAAAAATAAATATAATGCATTTACATTTTATTACTTAAACATTTTATTTGGGTCCTCCAAAGCTGGCAACTCCACTAACTGGACGAAAACCGGCTAAATCACCCTACTTACTAAGCTAAACTTGACCCATGTTCATTCATGACCGAGTTGAATGGGAATAGGTAGGTACGTTATTGAATGAAGGTGCATCAACTGTAGGTTAATAAGCACTACCTATTCCAACGCCTGGTTCCGACCCAGAGATTTCAAATGAGAAAACGCTTCCACATAATACCTACCTACACCTGACCTGGCAAGTTATGTGGGTCACACATGGAGTTAAATTTATTTTTACGATATTATTCAAATCCTGTTTTTTCACTATGTAGATATTTTTAACTCGTGAGGTCATTCGTCTTGGCACTATTAACAGGTCATTCGCACCGAAAAATCAAAATAAAAGTCCTTTGTTTGAACTAATTTCCAATTAATGAATTTGCGGGATGTAAGATCTAAGGTCGAAACACATAGGTATTTACAAAAACATATTCTGGAAAATAACAATAAGTCTATTGGAAATAATTTCAATCTAATAATTAGTAACATATCCCTACCCACCCCGTTTTACGGTACCTATACCCAATTAGTGACCCAATCCAGCGATCGCATGTACTCTACCGCACTAGCGTACCTACTAGAATTATCGCTCTTTAATTTATATAATGTAATGCCCTCTTAAGATGTATGTAGGTAGGTACGACGGTACGAGTATGTATGGTTCTTTGTATGGTTTCTTGTTAACTCTACAACTCTACAATGTAGAGGCTGAACGGATGGCCCGAATCAGACCAACGAGGTGTGTCGGCAGAATGGTTTTTGCAACACAAGTGTTATTGGATACTTTATAATAAAACATGAATATCAACGTATTTGCTCAAACAGCCGCCAGACTGTGGGACTGGGCCGGACATAAGTATTTTTCGCATGCCGGATAGGTAAGTACCTATTGGGCAAAAAACACAAGAAACTGACCACGTGACATTGTAAAACAGCCAATCAAAACTGTTTTATCGAACTTTGACGCATCAGTGTTCTGATTCTATTGGCTGACGAACGTGGTTGTTTTGTTTACATTTTTATAAATACCTAAAAGTATAGACTATAGGCGCAGATGGCGAGATCAGTTTGACGCTTTCAGACGGGACTGTCAGGAGGCTGCATGAGACAGGGAAGGGCGTGGAAGGACGAGACGGAAACCTTTGCCCAGCAGTGGGACACTTTAGGCTAGCAAATAAAACAAATACAATCATAATTAACATGTTAGGTACATAGACGACGATATCAAACACACAGATGGGATCTTTTTAAAACCTAATTTAGTCGACTTCTATTTTATAAGCCTCTCTCTAGTTCAATTCAAAAGTAGGTACCTATACTTACTGTCTTTGTACCTATGAGGTCAGTGCTAATCTCATTGTTTATTAATTGTATTTTTACAACATGCAAGCCTCACAAAAATGATCCTGTTTTGAAATATTGCAATAACATATTTCTCATAACAATTATGAGAATTCTGCGATTCCCAGCCTGTTGAAATAACGAAACTTATTTCAGATTTGAAGATATTTCCAATTTAGTAAATGTACAGTGAGAAGCATACACCTGTGAACTTTTTTTTTATCAATGTGACTTAAAATCCAACTAATAACAAAACAATAATGCAGGTACTCTATTATTTGGTTACTAACTTTCCAGGAATTGGATAAAAATAATACCAATTAAATATATATTTCTGTTTACACTACATTTGCAGTTATGCCATAAAAAACATTCAAGTGCAAGTCAGACACACACAGAACCTTTAGTTTTTAGCTTTACCTAAATTTTTTTGCAGACATAAGTACTTAGGTATCACACTCAGCAATTTTGCAGTTCAGTACAGTAGAGAAACCGTAGGTGAAGCATTAGCAATAGGGTCCAGTTGGTACTCTTTGGATACAGAACCTCAAAAACAAAATGAAGCATCAAAATATTCCATAAACATACGGAGTTGATAAATAGAGTTAGTATGCTATGTTCAGAGTTATAGGAGTAATATCAACCTGAAACTAAAGTACCATCAAAATAAAAAATATAATAATGACAGCATCAAGTTACGAGATAGAAATTACATAGGAATTAATTGTTGGTTTTATGTGAGAAGGTTCTATAGCTGATCCTCAATACTCCATGACAATACCTATGTAGAGGTGAAATTGCAAAGTTTAAATATAGTGTGACATGATAACGCATCAATCACATCATGATTAACACAAGGAAGAACATACTTATAAGAATATTGTTTATATTAGCACTGAGGCCACAGGCCCATTATCTAATACATATACATATATCTAATATAAATATATTCTCAAGTCTCAGTGACGATTCTTATTAATTTTTTTGTGTATTTCAGTAGGTCTGAGAATAGGTCGTAAAGTATATTTAATGAGGTTTGTATGAAGAAAAATTACACCCAGGTAGCACAGGGCGCAGACAGCTAGTAAACTATAAAAGTTTATAAATATAGCCACTAACTGAACTGCTTTTTTTTCTTTTTTTTTATGGCATAGAGAAGGCAAACGAGCACACAGGCCATCTGATGGTAAGTGGAAACTGTGACCCATAGACATTCGCATTCACAAGACTGCGATGCAATCCTAAGACTGCAAATTCGTTGACTAAGATGGAATGCCTCTATGCTAGCCATTTTATTTCTTCAATATTGTAAAACCAAGTCTAGTCTATTAGAAATTGAGACTGGTTAAAAAACTGAGACTTCGGTTTTGAAAGCAGAACAGTACAAAGAATTCAATACAAAAATTGCAAGATTCCAGAAATACAGTTAGCTTGCCACGTAGACTGTTGAAGAAAGTTTTTACCCTCAAGTTGATATTAATGATGTTTTTTTTTTTTTTTATGTCATAGAGAAGACAAACGAGCACACAGGCCACCTGATGGTAAGAGGAAACTGTGACCCATAGACATTCGCATTCACAAGACTGCAAAGCAATCCTAAGACTGCAAATGCGTTGCCAACCCTGAGGACTAAGATGGAATGCCTCTATGCTAGTCATTTCACCGGCTGTCTTATCCCCAAACTGGAACACAACAATGCGAACACTGCTGCTGTTTGTTATATTGTACATGACTGCTCGGATGACATACAGACATGTACACAGACCTGTAGACCCCTAAAAATGTGGATTTCACATAGATTTCTGAAGTTCGGCAATTTTTTCAAACCAATTTAACAAAAATTCATTTTATTCACATAAATGGTAAAGTAAACAAAAGCTTTTAATATTACGGTGTGGACCTTTTAAATGTTTATTTAATTACCGTTAGCCCGGCACAAAAATAGGACATGTACTTATGCGTACATGATGATTATATTTATAAGACTTCCAAATTCACAGACGCTCTTAGGGTTTAATACAGATAGCTAGATAAACTAAATGAAGCAACTAGTTTATGATGGCAGCCCAAATACAAATAAATAATTAAAATAAACAAATTGACCTAGTCTCGAAAGCTCAACGCTTAACGATAAATATACATATTATATGCATAGAGAAGTACATAGGATACATCTGAGACTCAGGGACAAATACTCGTACTCATCATAATTAGTATGATATTGTCATTGCTTTGAAAAAACCTCGTATCTCGTATTTCGTAACATACGATTTTAAACTTAAAACGAAGAGAATTAAGCACAAAGTCATACATCTCGAAATATCAGATACGAGTTTTAAGTAGTAACAATAATTATCTTATCAAGAGGGAATTTTAACCTGGAGAATGTTGACAGCCTAATGGCTTGGCTTGACTTCTGTATCTGTGAAAGCTTAAAAAAAATTGAGTCTATGGTTTACTATTCTACCATCACTGATAATACTGTCTGATTGTCATTTTCAAATTACCTATTGCAGTTGGAAAGATGTTAGGTATAAAAAAGTATTCCTGAACTAAAAGGAATCTAATTAGCACAGTCAGACATGAATAAAAAAAATAGGGATGTTACAAAGAGGGTCTCACTAACCCAATCTCAGTAAAAAAAATAAACACCTGAAATAAATGACAAATAAATTGTCGCGCTCAACTCGTAAACATACTCAAAAAGATGGCAGACATTCTCACCACTGAAAAAGTTCAACAATGAAGAATGACTCATAATTACCTACTGAACTTGAAAAAATAATTTGAGAAGAAACCTCTCTAATTGCCAACAGTAGGTACTAGGCTAAGGTGAACATTCTATATTCAGGTAACCCTCACCTACTGACACATTTCTACTCATTTCAACTTTGCCAATTATCCCAGTACACCTATTTTAAGATTCACAAATACTGTATTTATTTCGTCTTTCGCAATTCCCGCCAAAATGCGACGCAAAAGCACCACACACGGCACGCCGACGTAATAACATCGGAATGCCCATGATAACTTTTATTTCAACTTTTTTCTTTTTAAAAATAAAGCCCTAAGTAACAAGCATTTCCGGGAACGATTCGTGTTAACGCAATAAATTCACAAATACAACTTAATTAGGCCTGTATTTATCTAACTACGTATTAAAAAGATAATGTTTAAGTGAAAAACTCACCTTTTTCCCGTAATAACACTACATAAAATAATTATTTACTAAAAACTACACGCACGTTCACTATCCACACTACTTCACTGCGATATGTCAAACTTTTTTGAACTGGTGTTGCCGCGTTCTGAAACTTTATTCCCTACTCCTAAATTTTAAAATCACATTTCATTGTGAAATAATCAAGAAAAAGTTACTATCATCTTAAAAACAATTATATATGACTAAGGTTTTCTATCAGCCTGTCACTGTATCTTAATCGCTACATAAAATTTTACAAGCGTTCGGATAAAATGACAGTGCTGCCAACGTATTCATATTAAACTCCCTACAACTCAACACTTCACACGAAATTCTTTGCCAGCTGAGAGGTTCACGTTACCTTTTCTAATTATTATTAGCGGTGACTAAAAATAGGTCAAATATTTAAAAATCCTCGTTGGCACGTATTGCGGTCCAGAGCGGTCGTAATCACATTCGCGGACCGGTGACTGGGAACCAATGCACTGATTACATTGTACATTGCGTTATTTTTACATTAAATTAGTCACTATCTCGATGAGGCGTGGATATAGAGATAAAGGTAATAAATAGATTTCGAACTTTTCGGGCTTGTACTCGTATATACAGACAGAGAGCAGTTTGGTTTGAATTTGGTGTTTTTATACTTTTTGTGCAAGTAGGTAAGTTGCGGAGCTACCTACTTGATGGTTTTAGATAGTTTTGTTTAACTTATTTTGCTCATTTACATACGACTGAATATTTGTGCTCTATATCCTGTAATATAGGTTTGTGTGAACTGTTTGCTGATATTATTAGGGAAATGGCGAATATTATTCTTAACGTAAATATTACTTTTTTCCACGTACGGACTACTAAGTAATAGTCTACAAAGTGTTTTAGTGAACAATAGGCTTTATAGTCGGTAACATAGGTTCAACGCACCCATGTCATGAGTAGACTGCAGTAAAAAAATACAAAAACATCCATTAACCTGCGGCACTGAACATTTATAGGTTCATAATTTTAGAGAGATAAAACTTTTTTGTCGGCTTGCGACACCAAGTTTATGGTACAATAATCTGAGTTTTTTTTACTTTTTAGCGATTTATAATGACAGTTTTTTTAAGCTTGCTTTTTGTTATACTTTTATGAGCCTAGTTTCAATCAATATTGTAGTTACGGTCTATGTAACCGAGGTTTATATTCTCGGTAAAATTATGTAATCACAGTTTTATAAATTATGCGGTTGTTAACAAGTAAAATAATAAAGTAAAACCTAGTTCCAGTTGCGAGTCATTACTTATGACATTGAAACGTCTATACGACACTACAGCAGATGACTGAAAAAAAACTGTAAAAGAAAACACTGTAGATAGGTACAATTCACGCGCACCTTCGGTAGGACAAGGGCACAATTGCCTTGTTGTCATATGGTACATTGTGCCGTTGTTCTACCGAAGGTGCGTTATGTACTTAACTTACTTCGAAAAAGGAACAGATTTAATCTGTATTCTTAGGATTAGGTATATTTTCATACAAAAAGACAATGTAAACAGTAAACATTTTTATTGTAAATATTTTTTATTGTATCCCCTTACATCGCGATACACTCGGTGGCATTCGAAGCGTCAGACCCAACATGGCGTAGATAAAATGACTCATTTTAAATGGTTTTAGTCCGAGTTTTCATAAGTAAGTTTAAACCTGACAGCATTGTTTTGAAAACTACACAAGCATTTGTATGCATTTATATTCCAGAAATACCAAATGTTTCAATAAACGTCAGAAAATACGATGCACGCGTTATGGTCTTTTCGCCTCTCATAAAACCCAGTAGGTAGATGTTACAAACAAGAGTGACAAAAAGCTTTGTGGTTTTTACGATTTCCCCGCCATTTTTAATAGAAGATTTAACGACCATAACAGTGTTGCCAGGTTCAATAGTATTCTTAAGATTCATAGGCACAAGTTTTACAGTTTTACGTTAAAACGCCATATTGTGTCTTGACCATATCGTGGCGAAATTATACATTAAAAGCAAGTTTCTACTTATATCTTCAGTCAGCACATTATTATTATGCACTTAGACGCTACAAGTATCTTTTTGATTGAGCTCGTCCCGTTTATCTTCGATAAATAATTTGGAATGTGCAAAGAACGCATGAAAACAATTTTATCAAGAAACGTGGGTTTGACTGAGCGCTTAATTTAGGCTTAAATGTTTCATTATTAATTAAAAGTCCCATCATTACAATTTCTGATGCTGAAGTCAATTGTTTGCCTGCCTGTTATTTAATTTTAATATTTCCAGCAAGAGGTACTTACCTACTTCGCGGTACAACATATAATATTGTTTTTTTTTGTTATGTTATGGGTTATAATTATAACATAGCTCCGACAGGTCATCGCAAAACAATCGCAACACGGTAATATTTAGAACAAGATTAATATAGTCGTTTTTTTTTCAATTAATCCAAAAATTCTCAATCATGTTTGTGAAAGTAGGTATTTTCATCATATTTTTTTTTTATTCGATTTTTTTAGATATTATCAATGTTAGATGCTTTACACACTATTTCACGGACATTTTCATCATAAGAGAGCTTGGGGTAAACCTTAATTCACTTATTAACCGTTTCTTACTTCACCATATTTAGAAATAACCATAAATATTGTAGGTACCTTTTTATAATAAGTAAAAATTTTTACTAATTTCATTTATCACAAAATTGTTTGACAAAATTATGACAGACATGCAACTAAAAAAAAAACAACGATAATATCAGATTTAGATCATAATCTTAGGTATTACGACTCTATTGAATCTTTTTCTATTTCCATCTGTTTTTGCGATGACCTGCCCGAGCTATGGTTATTACATAGGCCTTATTGAAAAAGTCATACAAAAACTCGTACTTCTTGCCTCAATTCCCTTTACCGAGTTATCGTGCTGTCGGAACATAAACGAACACAAAGACACATTGTTCTGTTAAACATAAGGACGATAAGCAAGTAAACATTTCGGACATTGTGGAGCCAATGCGAGTTTTTCATAATATAACCCGAACATCTTAACAATAATATTTAAATGAAATAAAAAGTTATTTTTTACACGATTTTAGGGGCATAATGGTTAAAATTTTAACGTATCACTAAAATCTACCTTTCCAGGCGTGTAAAATAAGTAAAATTAACCTCATCTCTAGTTATAATCTAAAAAGTCCTGTATGCTCTAAAAATATTTAAAATATTTTGGGACTTTGTAGTTTGAGCATGTAGAGATTAACATCCGGAACAACTAAGTACGCCTTTTTGAAAAATTCTTTGACTTTGTAAGGTTATTTTAGATAGCCATAGGCTATGTTTTATGTATATTATATACCCTGGGCAAAGTTGGGACTAGTTATTAATAATTTGGAGAGGAAAGCCGCACTTTTTAAACTAATTTTTACTTACATTTCAGATTTGCTCTTTTTATTTCATTACATTGGACAGAATATGTTTTAAATACTATTTAATTTGAAAAGTTTTAGATCTTTAATAGTTTTGGTTTTCCTTCAGTGTATTATCTATATCTTTAACTACTCTTTCCTTTTTTTTAATCGCTCTGCTAGTACGTGATAAATTGTAGTCATGCATCCTAAACACTGAAGAGACAAGGTGAAGTCATCAAATATGCAGAGAATATAAGAAATCAATTAAAAATCAAAGATAGTGAATAGATACGTTATTAATAGTCATCTACATTTCATACTTTTGATTATGACCTCTACATCATCTAGTTTCGAATATTTACTGTGCTATTACAGTTCTAATACATAATAGTACTGTCACTCCTTAAAAGTAAATACCTTGTTGTTTTACTTTACACTTCATACTTGCAAGATCTGTCTCACTCAAAGTCTTTTCCTTATGAGTCAAATACGATCGTCCCAATCTTTCCAATTTCATGAATGACAGTACTTTTCACTATGTTACTAGTTAAAATGGTCGTTATAATTTCGATAATTTATTTTGAAGTGCATGACTTTGGTCAATTCCGAAATTAACTAATTTAATTTAATTAAAAACGTGAAGAAATTTGACAATTGGAACTAAACGTAGCAACAGGACAATTTAACAGTGACTAAAGTTTTATTTTCCTCTACGCCGCTATAGTTCCAGATTGTTTCACTAAGGCATAATATCCCTTTCTAAGGCAGTACATTCAATACGTTGCAAATTTATCCGAATTCCCTTACTTTAGCGCCATAATAATAAACCGACCTTGGGCGAGATGCACGTTTATAGACTACACCAATGGCGTGACCGGGGGGTTTGACGGTTCCGTGCACCGCGGCTCCCGAGCTCGGGGGGCCTTCGAACCCTGATCAGCGAACCTCAAATTAAACTAGCAAAAATGCTCTTTCCGAAGGTGGCTTCGGAAAGTAAATCAAATAAAATAGTTTCCATCGTCCCTGTTATTTTTGCACCAGTTACCCGTCACCGCTCAGCACGACTTGAGACGAGCATTTTACTCAAGATCAGTTTATTAATACTATTCAAGCTAGTGATTACTTAAAATAGCGTCCGCTCTTACAATATTTGATGCGTTCTTGATTTCGGTAAACACAGATGCATTTCATCAAATCCTCTAGCCTTAAGCAATTGCGTGTCAAGGAGCCTATTGATAAATCTGATGATCTGATGATAAGGGTCTCCCCAGACCTATCGACGCGGAATCGGCTTGAGCCGGTAAGAATAAGGTTTATGTCCACGCAATAAGATCGAAAACGACGTCGTCGTTCCGTTCGCAACGCCGAGCCGAGCCGAGCCGAGCCGAACGATACCTTTTTCACTCTTACTGCACGGACATAAAACTTTTTCTTGCCGGCTCAAGCCGATTCCGCGTCGATAGGTCTGGGGAGACCCTAAGTCACGAGCGGCAAATAATCTGAAATAATCAAATACAAGAAACAGGACTCAAACAGTACTCTTCGCGGTCCTTCTCTACTCTAGCCGTTCCAAATAGTAATAAGGCTCCGTCTAGCGACTACTCGCTATGCATTAAGTTAAATTTTATCTAAGAGGTTTAAATTTTCACCTAGATTTAAATTTGTAAGGTGTTTAGCGTAGAAGAATATTATTTGTCAACAAATACCTTTAATGTTATACATATTCATTTATAAATAGTTATTTTGATGACTAAGTCAAGGTAAAGTGTAGTCACTAGATATTAAATAGATTAGAATATTAAACTATAGAGAAATAGTACTATAGCAAACAGTGACTAACTTTCAATTTAATTATGCATTTTTATAAAAACATTTTTACCCAGACATGGGATAATAATGGAATAACTGGCAACATTATGTAAGTTTAGCAAAAATACGAATCTCGCGCCTTTATATTTTTATAAGAATGCATTTCAAAAGTTTTATTTGAGGTAAACTTTAGATTAGAGCTAGAATAAATAAATGATGTAAAAAGTGAATTACGAAGTCTATTAGAAAAATATGTTTTCTTGAAGTAGGTATAGAAAGAGTTGCATTGAAAACTTCACACTGTTTGAATTGTGCGATTTCACTCGGAAGGAAGAAGGTGGAGAAAACTAAGTTAATGTGGCAACATTTGAAACAAAATAATAAAATGAAAAATAATAGTAGAAACATTATTAAACAAAAAGTAACTAGCATTTTTCGTGCACTTGCATTCCTTATTTCCAATTAAATCATTACGTTTTTACTTTTACGATAAATATATATTTTGTAAATAACGGATTATAACGCCGCCTTAATAATTGTAATTCACAACACATAAAATATATTTTGCCAAAGCGATATGTTTTCTTATTGTAGCATAATTATGTGTATGCATTCGTATTTTTTCATTATTGTTATCAATCGTGTTATCAAATACTACTCTTAATATACACACCTATTACATGGTATTGAATAAATGGTGATCCTAACTGTACACGATAAAGCTTTTTTATAAAATAATTTCTATACCTACTAAATCACACTAAGCTATACGACTGGCCACTTATAATTATAATCCTAGCGCGTAAGATGCCATTTCTTTTACTTCATTTTTTAAATGGCGAATGTTCTAAATTCAAAAGTTGAAAGCAAAAAGAAGATATTTTTTCATCATCACAGAACAGTTTTAAGCTTTCTATAACTGCTATTAGGAAAAGCTACTCCAAACCGTTACGATGTCATTGGCGAAGCAACCACAGTAAATTCAACTTACGGGGTAAGTAGCAATTCCTTACAAAAATTGTACTGATTTTAAATTCCATTTTTGACTGGAGTTTATAATGCACTTAATTTTTTTAAATCTATAATTAACTCCTTGTCCCGTCACTGCATCCCAAACTGGTAACACCTTTATTGTGTTACTAAATTACTGGTTCGGATGTTTACGTACATTCATATCTACCTAATAATTTAATTTGTTCTTGATCCGGGTTTTTAAGGGTTTGCAAGTGTTACCAGCCCAATAATATTACTCCCTGCAAAATATGCGAAGGCGGGGAAAAATGGAATTTATTATCAGTTATTTGCATTAACTAATAGCAGCCTAGAATATCATCTTACTACATCGATATAGGCAAATAATAAAGTGCGTGTAGGGCGCTAGAACCAATTCGAAGCGCCGCCCAATTTCGTTGACAGCTCGCCGATTCCGCGCCCGAAGATGTTGCCAACCTAAAAATAAATCTATTAGTAGAATCTGATAGTGTTTGCTTAACTGGTCACATTATAGGTAAAAGTAAGGATAATCGGGGGAATCCCAGAGCATAAATGCAATTTTTATACCTTCGGTTAATAACTGAGCGATGCAACAAATAACTCAACAATAGATAAAATCAGAATTTCTCGATACCTAAGATTATTTTTGTGGAATGTAAGGTCTATGACCTTAATGAACAGAGGCCCTACTTTTAAAAATCGAATTTCGTAGTTACGTTAGCCCCATCCCTGTCACTCGTCATTCAAGACTTAATCGAGAGAAAGGGATGGAGCGTAACTTCGAACTTCCATTTTTAAAGTAAGGCCTCAGTGATCACAAACTCACCGAGCGTACGCCGGATGTACAGTGGCGCCCTCATCATTATTAATATTATTATTGTGATTTCTCATAAACTAAAGTATTTTCTTCAAATTTAACGGTGTGTTTTAGTACTACAAATGAAAACAAAACTTATACGGCATATCAGATAGTTTAATACCAATTCACCTTCGAGTTATCAACTTAACGAAAAAAAGTGGCTACCTTTTCCCGTTAAGCCGACTACTCAAAGGGTAATTGTTATTAAAGTTTGTTACGTAAGCCATAAATTGTGTTTTACTTGCGCTGCAATAACGCATTGTCTGATTCCAAAGAAATTCTTTAGTTAATTAGAAAACACAATAATAGTAATGAGGGCGCCACTGGACGCTCGATGTTTGCTCAGTGCAGTTCGGGTTAGAAATAAGGCTCGTCTCTCAAAATAAATAATCGACCATCGCTTAATTTACGATAATGTTCTTTTGCTTGCATATTAAAATACTGCGATAAGCTACCTGAGAAAGCAATACATATAAGAACGAGATTAACCGCATCAAATAACAGTATTGTCAACGGTATGTTATAATAGCTATTATTTATATACTTGACAATAATGGCGGCCGAGTTAAAAATAGGGAATGCAAATAACCGGTTATAACCGGTTTTAACCGGTTATTTTCATACAAATACTGTTAATAACCGGTTAAATTGCATTCCCTAGTTAAAAACAATATCGTTTTACCGAGTATAAAATGAGGCCCTGGCCTTATTGTCTTTTTCCATATTGTTATTGTACCTCATCGCAACAGACATAGGACAGGTGTAGTTCCTATATCGATATACTCAATTATCGATACTTTGTCCATATACTAGCGGTCCAGCATTGTATGTATTTTTTTGTAAGTATTGTTCTGAAAACGAGTATGACGTTCATAAAGCATATGTTACTTACGTCGACAGAAATCGAAAAGTCATTTAGCCACCTGATATAGATAATTATCAGCCGAGACGTTTAAAGTCCGAAAATTTGGATCAAAGTAATAAATAAAACAATTATGATGAGTACATACATACATACATAAACTCACGCCTTTATTCCCAGTGTGGGGTAGGCAGGGCTACAGAATTACCAACAACTCTAAAAAGTTGAAAAAAGAACAATCTAAAAACTTCATGATTTTAAAAAGTTGATGAGTAAAGTATCAAAAATAGTTTTGAAACAAAAGGAGATAATTACAGTAAAACACAGCCGATATGATATGGCTTACCGATGTACCTGCGCAGATGACATTTTTTCGAAGCGCGGGAACCAATCAGCGTAGCGTGGTTGTATTCTGTGCTATTATTAGTTATTAGTGCGCCATTTTGTCACGCGCCCGCGTGTCATTCAGTCAGCCGTCAAACGTGCGTGAGTGAGATGGAAAAAATAGATGCAATTAAATTTGCACCTTATAAATATTACGTACAAGTCTGATCGTGGGTATTAATCGTGCTTTCGGAATCGTTGTTCGTGTCTGCGCGAACGAAGATTCACGACACGCCATATCGGTTGTGTTCTACTGTACGATATTATTTAATTACCTACATAAAACAAAATACAAAGAAAACTTGGAGTGATCACTAGTAGGTATATAGAACAAGCATCGCAAGTGCGTTTATCGATATAGGAACTCCCTACCGGTTATAAAATTTTGCCAGCTCTTATACAGGGTGGGGCCTGTAAATAAAGCAAAAAATTAAAACGTAGATTCTACTCCTCAAACTAGTCAACTTTTGCTTAGCAACTTTTTAAAATCATAAAGTTTTTAGATTGTTCTTTTTTCAAACAAAGTAAATAGTATTTTCAATGTACTTACAACTCCGTCTAATTGACATCGCCTGTCAGTCTAGTCACTCTACAGACATAATCAATTTCATAGTACATTGCGTGCTCGAATTAACTTTAAAATGTAATAAAATCCAAACCGCTAGTTTTTTTTCAAAGTTGTTAAACAAACGTTGCGTAGTTTGAGGAGAAGAATGTACATTTTTAATTTTTGCTCTAGTTACAGGCCCCACCGTGTATATTAAATATTTTTAACTGCTTACCTTCCCAACAACTGCAGTCACGTTGCCAAGTTTGGCGTCTTCAGTGAGCGACTCTAGTTTGGACTTGCCGCTCCTCGAGCCTTCTTCGGAACCCTCGTCTCCCCTGGACAAAAAACAAGATAATTATGCTGGAACGTGTTGGGGTTGTAGCAATCCATTGACGAGTTGTTTTCACATTTTTGAGCCGGAAGCTATTACAGCGATGCAATGTATCACGTAAAGCATGAGGGCTATTGACCAATGAACCTATGCCTTTAAGCAAGTTATACAAATCTTGCAGACGAATCATTTCGGCTTGCTTGTCCCTTAATGGCCCCACAGACTCGGTAGAAACTAATAAGTATTTGTTATACGATGCCAATATTTTGTTGGGTAGATATTATTCGATCATTCAAAGGGGGTGTTAGAAAGTTTGGGAACCCTAAGATTAAGAGAAACACCCATGGTAGAGATAACAGTAGCTTGGGAACTCCGAGAACTGCTTCGTCCTACGAACCAGTGAGATACTACAGGATAACCAAGTAAAGCTCACCCATTGTCCTGTTGCGTCAACAGCAAACTGCACGTGGCCTCCTCTGTGTGCATCCTGGACGCGACGCTCTGGTACACTTTCGAGTTCAGCTTGTCGTCGATCACGCCTTGCAGCTCGAAGTCGCTGTACAGTTTCTGGGGAGACCGGGTAGCGTTACAACCACATTCAGTGTTAGGAAAAGTATGAAAAAGTTAATCGGCCTCTTTTGGCACTGGCAGTTTGTACTGGCTGCTTAGAGATTTAATGTAAAAAAGTAAGAGGCGAATAAAAAGGCCCCCATTCAAAAAACTGCCAAGAGAAAAGCTCCTTAAAATATTAAAACACTGTCAAGTATAGTGTTGGTAGTTTCTTTAACATCAGGACTACCGACAAGTTTGACGTGGTAAAATAGGATGTCCCTTGGAATCCTAAATTACGTTTGTCTTTACGCTACGTGTCTTAAACTGGTTTTCAGATGAGTCAGACACCTTTTTAAGCTAAGTAGCTATATAAAAATACCTGCGGTTATCTAATTGTTATTATAACAATCTACGGGGCATTTGCATTCGTAAGATAGCAATCCAAGAATGCAATCACGTCGCCAACCCTGACGACTAAGATGGAGTAACATTGATAGTCTAGGTGAACGTAACCTCCTTGATAAGATGCAGTAGAGCTGCGGTGGAGAGGCCACGTGACAGGCCACGTGACTAGTTTGGAAACTAGGCCATCTCTGATCACCTTGAGAACGATGGAGAGGCAGGCGACTTGCTGCGGATGCAGCGCGGGCCGCTCGGCGAGCCAGGCGCTCACCAGCCCCACCTGGATGCCGTACCACTGCTCGAACAGCTGCAGGATCCAGAGCTCGTCTGTCACCTGGGGGAACAAAACTCAGTAGGTATCGATAGAATACATACATACATAAACTCACGCCTTTATTCCCAGTGGGGTAGGCAGAGCTATCGATAGAATAACTTGATTTCAGGCAACAAGGCCCACAAATACCTTATTGACTAACATACAAAAAAGTATTATGACTTCAAAGTAACATGAATACTCATACACTTTCGCTCCCAAGAAATCGCGGAAATATAACTCTCCTCAGCCAGAATTCCTCCTTTCAAAAGGTCGACAGATCTTAAATCAATGACTGACAGCGCCATCTAGAGTAGAGATCTGTGCTTTACATAGTTTATTTTGCGGAATCAACAGATGTCACTATTCTTACAATGTGTATTAACTATGCGTCGTCGTAATTAAAATGATTGACAACTTATATGAGGCTATATGCTTTTCTATCATGTACAGTTATTATCTGAATTTACAAAACACTGCTGTCTCGGGGATCATCTTGCATTTACCGATAGATGGTATCGTTTGTGTCAACGGCTGACAGCGCCATCTAGAGAGAGATGTAAACTAAGTGGCCTGTTTGAATCAATAAGATTATAGTCACTTTTGGACCTTTACAGCGTTGAAATAGAGTCGAAAAGTGACGAACCTCTTATTACCGTGCCGTATACGAGACAAATACCGTTGTTTGATTCTGAAACGATATTTTATTAAACGCTAATTTGTGGATCCAGTAAAATGTTACCTTCGATCTGATTTGGTCCATAGAGTTCCTCATAAAGTTGACGTATCCCTGGCCGATGTCCTTGCCCGAGCCCGACACGTTGGCTATTGTTAGAATGGATCCAATTAAGCTGCAAATAAAGATCATATTTAAAGGAGCAGAAACCACAAATACTAGTATAATTTCAACGACAGTAATTATGGTCAAAAATATTTAAAAATTCTGAACATACTCTGAAGCACCCCTTCAAGTGAAACTTTCCAGTAACTTGTATTATGTTCGGAGTTATTATATAGATAGACAACGACGACGACGCCCGCGACTTCGTACGCGTAGAATTACTTATTCATAACCACTAGGGGACCACTTAGGGTACCTCTAGGGTACCCAAGGAATATTTCCTCCAAATTTCAACTGCCGAGGTTAAACCGTTTAGGGTGTGCGGTCAGTCACTTACGAAAGAGCTAAGGATATAGATGGCGACTACTAGTATAGGTACAGTCAACCAATTTGATTCCTAGGCCACTACGGACTTTGTCAACGTGACGTTGTAAACCAAATCATAGGGAGTCTCTTACGTTTTGGTTGACAACGTCACTTTAACATAGTCCAAAGTGGCCTAGAAATCAAATTGGTTGACTGTACATAGCATAAGTACAGTAAGGAAAATGAATTTTAAGTAAATACGATAGCTCAGCTAAGGTTGGTTTCAATAGAACTTGCCAACAATGTAAACAAACTTTGTATTAAAAATGTCTTTAATTTCCATTCTACATCATCAAATACTGCTAAATCCATGTGTTATTTAATCAATTCTTTCCACATCTTTATCCTAAACCAAAGAATAAAATAGTGCTAGAATATGGATACCTCATAGAATGTTTTGTTTACATTGTTGGCAAGTTCTATTGAAACAAACCTTAAGCAGAACCTCATTGGCGCTCCTGTGCAATTTGGAACAATCAATTTCAAAATTTCAACAACCCACGAATCCCTTACCTCCCCTCGTCGAACCGCGCGATCTTTGCCAGCGTAGCTTCCAGCACGGCGGACAGCCGGGTGGTCATGCCGGTGACCATCGCCAGCATGCACGCGTCAATCTGTGCGTCCATCTTCGCGTGGTATTGGTACTGTGAAACAGGGTTTACCATGTGGGTCTTAAATTTAACTGGAACTTGGTTGATGTGCCCTATCGTTGTCTAGGTATTGTAAAAACCATTACCTACCCAAAGATTCGACTCAACGGTGTCATAGCGATACTGCGATAAGTATACTTTAAAAAGCGAGTTGCATGGAGCAGGCAACAAGGATACGATAGACTCATTTTTTTTTCGCCATAGATGAATCTGCGATCAGTCAGTTCGACTAGACTATGAGCAGATGAGTTAAGTGAAGTAATTATTTTCTCGGCAAATAAAGCCGCTGTCGTATTCCCCCTCAAATACGAAGTCCAACGGCTCTTTTGAGCCTCGAATCTTGATCTGGTTTAGGGTCAACAAATCTTTCGATATCAGGATCCGGTAGATTTAGTCGGTTGAAATTTCGGAACCCATAGATATTTGCAATCTCAATAATTCAAATGCGTCGCGAACGCTGAGGACTAAAATGTACTTTAATAATATTTAACACAATTCTCTGATTGTTTTACTCCTGAAACTCAACAATGCAAACACTCAGATGGTGTTACGGCAGCGTCCCGGACGGACCCTACACAAGGTCACCGTAGTTACGTGATCATAGATTTACTATGGCATTCGCTTGTAAGTAATACCGGTACCCAGTTCATAATATACATCCCAGTTCCCTTACCATGAGTTACAATTATCGTACTCACTAGCGACTCGAAGCTCTGTACCTCGCAGACCTCGCAAGTATTCTTATTGAGTGCGAGGGACAGAGCATTCGACTGGCTAGCGAGTACGGTAATTGTAACTCACGGTAAGGGTACAGGATTGCATGGATGACTTACAATATCGACGCCCTCGACGGCGCAGAGCTTGAGCGCCTGATTCTTGGCGTCGAGCGCCACGTTGACCATGGCGCACGTCTCCGCCGGCAGGATGTAGTCCGTCGACATGAACGTGATGCTCTTCTTCAGCCAGGACTGCAAGAAACGGAACATAATTAATTTTACTACTAAATTGGCAACAAATATTTGTCTTTGTCTTTGGCTGTTGAGTTAGATGTGTGGTTGTGTAGACGCGCAAGAAAACCTGGGCGTACGAGTACCAACCCTTTTTACCAAGCTACTGTGCTCCGATGAATCGCGCTGCATGAAAGAAAGTATACATTTTAAACAACAAATGGTAAACTTTCTAGTATTATAAGTGAGGTCCTAGACGTTTACAGTACCTGTCAGTGCAGGGTGTGGACGAAGCACTGGAAAGCATCCAGCTTCCACAACCACTTGCTCATTAAAAAGCCGTAGCTGGAGCACCTTATGTTTACTGTACTGTACCTGGAAGGAAAACTAGGTGTGCGGGATGCGAAGCTCCATAATATCACTGTAGGTGCAAATAAAACTACGGCTGTAGCTAGTGCAGGTCGTGGAAGAAGCACTGAAGAGCGACCAACTTCCAAAACAACTGGCCCGTTAAATAGCAGTTGCTGGAGGACCATGTGTTAACTGCACCTGAAAGGAAGTCTCGGTGCGCTGAATGGAGGTCACATCGTTGGAGGTACGAGGGGGGCTCCGGCTCTTGCCAATGCAGTTCACGGAAATAACACTGGGAAGCGCCCAGCTTCCAAACATACTTGCTCGTTGAAAAGCTGTAGCTAGAGACCTTGTTTAATATACCTGGAAGGCGGTCTCGGTGCGAACCGAGATGGATGCAGGTCTCCATTATATCGCTGGCCATCAGTTGGATCCGCTGCTCCAGGTGCGAGCGGAGCTCTGGCTCTGGCCAGTGCAGGTCGCGGATGAAGCACTGGAGAGCGTCCATCTTCCGAAACAACTTGCTTATTAAAAACCGTAGGTGGAGCACCTTATGTTTACTGTACCTGGAAAGAAGACTCGGTGCGCTGTTCCCTGACAAAGCATTGGAGAGTGCCCTGCTTCCAAAAGTACTAGCTCGTTGAAAAGCTGTAGCTAGAGACCATATTATGTTTACTGTACCTGGAAGGAGGTTTCCGTGCGCTGAATGCAGGTCTCCATCATATCACTGGCCATCAGCTTGAGCCGCTGCTCCAGGTGCGAGCGGAACTCCGGCTCTGGCCAGTGCAGGTCGCGGATGAAGCACTGGAGAGCGTCCAGCTTCCAGAAAAGCTCTTCACTTGTTGAACAGCCATTGCTGAAGAAAAAAGACGATAATTATGGTGTTTTTATGATCTACAGGCATGGTACATGGTATGCATGAGATATGGTATACACTATTGTATTGTATTAATACCACATCTTATATATTATAGCCATAAAACAGAATTCTTTGTATTTATATCAGGCAAATAAGTCAACTTCTTCGCACCGGAAGCTTTAGATTACGCCGAATAGTAAACCCGTTGGGTATGATGCGGAATTAAAGAAGAAAGAGGAAGAATGATCCATGATGAGAAGGAATACATTTCCAGTCGATAGAAAACAGAAACGTTAGCAGTGTTTGCATTTTGTTCGTAATAGCACTTTAGTACATAATCTATCATGCTTACCCTTTGATTTCCCACCGTTCCTTTTCAAAGCCCTTGTGCAAGCTCTGCGCTATAGAAGATTCCATGAGGTCCACGTATCGGACGACAAGAGGTGCGAAAGTGTCTCGAAGGTGCTCATGGAACCTGCCGCCTTTTAGGTTTTCTGTTGAAATATATTCAAGGGTGAAAAAGACGTTCGGCGGCGTTCTGGCGATTGTTTTCAATCCAAAAAAACTCTTTCAGATTACCCATCTTCGTAGGGCTCTACAAAAAAGGTTCGTCTGTGTGACAGATGGAGCTAGTTCTTAACCCTTCTTTGCATGAAAATGAAGAAAGTCGTGATTTCAAACCCTATTTGATTTTGAATACGTTTAAAAAATATATACAAAATAAATACAAAAAGTTGGTATTATGTTATAATGGAAATTTCCATAACCATGCAAAGAAGTGTTAAGCTAGTTCAATAAGCAGTAGTATTTGGGTAACAAATTGACTTTGTGGGCAAATTCAGTTCAAAGCCCCCTTATTATTTTTAAATTAATTTTGGCCAAGCTAAATTATTTTGTACTATGTAGAGATAAGTAAAACTTTTACTATTTACATGAATTCAAAATTACCATCAGTTCTCAAGTAGTCGTTCAAGATCTGGAAGAGTGGGAAGGAATCCCAGGTGTCCGGAGGCTGTTCCGCCAACACGCGATCCATATCAACTCCAAAGAGGGCCCAGAAGATCTCAGCGTGCTCCACTAGTAATTCGGAGAACCACGCAAACGCCTGAATAGGAAAAAGGTAAGTAATGTAGGTGGAAATCAAGCAGATGAAACAGGAATGAATTGCAAAGGTTTAAAAAATCCTGTAGATTCAAAAGAAGTTCAAAATATTGTGTTCGAGAGGAACAACGTAATATGGGACGTTTACAAATTGCAATGTAGCATTGGCAGATAGGAAACCATGCTTCTGAAACTGTGCATGGATTGGAATATCGTCTTCTGATATTTTGTTTCGAAAATGGCAAATTGGCAAAGTGAGATCTTAGCTTGACCGTTATAAAAGCGGGCTTACTGATGGTCTGTGGGACGCACGATAGGTAGACGACCGATTAAACTGTCTGCTGTTGAATCCCGACGGTGACGGACTCTAGTGTCAGAGGTCGTGCAGTTTGATTGCAAACGCGTCCCGCATACCATAGGTTAACCGATCTATATGTCGGTCAAGCTACGAGAAAGTGCCATAGTTAAAATTCCGTATTATCATAAAATTTACTTTTGTATCATATTTAATTATAAATTACTTACCAAAAATGTGTTTTACCAAAACACTTGCGTTTGGTTTGGTGTATAAAATGTTTAAATTATGATTCAAAACGCAAGTATTTTGAAAAGTCTAGACTTATGTGAGCTAGAAATAAACCATGCACAATACATTATACGAGTACATATATAAAACATAATGTAATAAATAAGGCGATCTATCTACGTTTTGATTTCGATGCTAAAAAAGCCGTAAATCCAAAGTGTTTTTAACCTAATGTTTTATTAGTTGATGATCAATGTGCATCATACATTGCTGTTGATGTTCTAATTATATCAATGATTTTGTTTTACCACGAGTAATGTACTTTGCGCTGGTGCAAGCGTTGTTTCTAGAGAACAGCGTTCTACTAAAGCAAGATTTTTCTGTAAATGTGCTTAATGTACTGTACGCCCTACAATGTTTTGTATCGAAGCTGTCTAATGTTGTGTCAAGTAATATTTGAAATAATGGAGTAGACTGTTAAGAATTCTGTGAAACACTTTTCATTTCAGACGTAGGTAATTTCGTTAAACCCTGCCAATGTTTTTTTTCTGGTGATTAATTAAAATAATAAATTTTGATACTTTAGGCCTAGAATGAAAAGTTATAATGTTATTAAGTGTTGCACTATTTTTTCCATTCTCGTTTGATACATGCAACGTTTTTTTATAGTAACTATTAACATCTATGATTGCTCAAGCGTGTTTCAACTATAAAAGATTAAAGTCTACTCCTTTTAAGATTTGTGATCAAACCAATCAAGTGAAGTATGACCAAGAAGATCGAGTGAACAAACTGACAAGTGATTTGATCAGCGTCGAGCATTCAATCATATTATGAGTAGTTACATTTGGTTGACCGCTAGAGTCCGGTTTTGTGTTATAAACCTGCGGAGAAATAAAGATAAGATAGAAGTGGGATATAAAAAGTTAAATAGAATACTTAGCTTACATCCAGCATCGCAAAGTGAAGTAAAGAGTACTCACTTAACGACCAAGCCACATAAAATAATTGAGGAAAATAAAGAACCTCTGTGGGATTAAAACTAAAACAATACCTAGTACACAACGACGACGGAAATATTTGGGACAATTTGGCGTCATCTGGAAGAATCACAAAATCAAGTCTTCGTTCTTGCCAAGACTCCGCCGCCCCCGAAAACAAAAATTGCGTCATGTACTGCTTAAACTGAAGATATTCGAGAACCATTGACATGTAATCGTCGATATTTTCAGTTATTTAATAAAAATACAAATAATATTGCCTCGTCATTCTCCACACTAATAGCGACAGGAGAGTAGGGTGCTATTTTTCAGTGAACACTGATCTTAGTAAGGCAAAACTTTCTAAGCAGAAATTTATTTCAGAAAACTTCAGTTTTCACGTATATTCACATCTTAAAAAGTTTTACCGAAATAGAAATCACGACATTTAGGATAGACATAGACACTGTTACATAGCAAATATTTTAGAGCAAAATAATGTACTCGTTTAATCATGGGAGTCCAAAAAACATTGTCTCTGCAGCATTTCTAGTCTGAATTTGTATAAGATTATTTTACTCCAAAAACTGCATCTCACGGCTTTCTATAAGTTACAATATGTATAAAATTTTCTATATTACCTCAGCGTAGTGTTCTTCGTTCTGTTGCAGTAGGTCTACGCATAGCTCCGCTAAATGAATCAGGTCTTCCAGTTTCTTCGCCGGTGTCACCATCGTTTCACCTCTCAAGTCCTCTGAATATGAGTAGTTAATTTTGAACTCAGATAATATAGTAGCAAATACTGATTGGATAAGTACGTAGTATAGTGGAAATTGCCATGGGGATCCATGGCGTCGAATAAATCTTTAATAATCATTAATTTCAAGCTACGTCAAATAAATGATGGTCTCGTTAAGGCGGCGTGTATATTGACGACATGCTTACCTTCGATGTTGGCTTTCTGGCTTAGTTGCGTGTAGTTCAGCAGTGCTGCGTTCTCCAAACTGGTCTGGATCATGGCCCTGACTTCCTCCGGGGCAACCGGTGTTACCACATCCTTCATCAGTACTCGTTCTAACAGCGATAGCGTTGCCTGAAACATGGCACAATTTTAAAGAGGTAATAGGTATTCAAGTATATATGATAATATAATGTCAAGAACACCGTAGATTTTACTTGATCGATTTTTCTCTATTAATGAAAACTAGTAGCCCAAGTTACTCGTTTAGCACTTAACATACTAATTGTAATGCGCTACACCGTAAACATTACATACTCATACATACATACATACATAAAGCTTCAGAATTACCAACAACTCTAAAAACTTGTTAATAATTCTGTAACCACATTTTGCACTTTTAGGCTAAGATGTTTACCAGTGTATTAGTGACAGGTTGCAAGCCCATCGCCTAATAGTACTATACGCCTTTATTCCCTTAGCCGTCTCTTACAACATCCACGGGAAGATATGGAGTGGCACTATTCTAACCCGGCAACCACACTACTCTTTGTAGTTAATATTTTTTCTTGTCGTACTTCGTCCTCATTTCCGCTTTATATTAAACTATTTTCTTCATCTTCAATCTATGACAAGATTATTTCTTACCTTCAGGGCTCCTTCGGGCCTTCCAAACGGGAACGCGTATCTGAAGTTGGTAATCTGATGCTGCAGTAATGCTTTCAGCCGATCCTTGATCTCCGCGAACTTCTCCTTCTCCTGCACCGTGATGCTGCCCACGCCGTCGGGCCTGCCAGGCAACGTGGCCGTACTGTGAACCACTTGCGTGTGGGGCTTACTCTAGTAGGGCTCAAGCAGGATAGGAGGACTGTTGACCTGGCAGGTATTATTATCAAACAGGCGGTAGAGACTTATAAACACCTGTATATTGATATTTTTAGCAAAAAAAGAGTTCTGTGGGGTTATTATGACCTATCTGTGCCATTCATTTTACGCTGAGAAAAAAAGACAGAGTTATGTAACTGCCATAGCTCCGTCCTTTACGCTCACCGTAAAATGAACTGCATAGCTATGTCATAATAACCCCCCGAACTGCTTACTGTGTATACTTCATCTTTCGAAGTTTCATAAGGATATAGTTTATATGTGAATATTGGTATCATAAAAACCATGAATTAAAACTCTATTTAAATAAAACATTGAAGAAATATTTTCATAATCATGGTACTGCCAACTCCACGAGCCCGGAAATAGAAAATATTAGTAAGGGAAAGCAGGTCACATTTAGTATTAAGCACACATATCCAGTATATTACAATAGATGAAAATTCACGGGACCATCTAATAGTTCAGTACACAGAAAGCGAGATTGGTGTAGAGGCACATTTATGTGTTGACTATAAGGGACCAAGCTGTCTTCGATAATTTCTCACTGATGATATACAGTTTTTACTTCTTTAAAAACTGTTAAGTTGAAAATCATCTAATAATGAAAGATAATCGACAACAGCTCTAATTCTAACCATTGAATATACTGATTGATATAGGGGGCTAAGTATAGAACCCTGGGGAACACCAATCTAAGACATCTAAATCTAAAGCACTAACAGGCAACTTTTAGTCCTTTTATGTAAAAATATCATACATTGCACATTTATTCTAACTGCAAATCATCATCAGCATTTTTAACATAGTTTAATAATTTTCATCGTTATGATTAGATCCTTCTGATACGAAAGTAATCCAAAGATCTTTACGAGGTTGTAAGTGGGCCTAGAAAAGATGCATTCTGCAAAGGTTATCGCTGTCGAAAATGTATAGCATTGACGTACGCGTCGACCATTTATGTCAATTCCATATATTTTACCAGTTTTTTAAAACCGTTTAAGTTAGTGTTTTACATCTAGTCTAGGCCCTTGTTGAATTTAATTGATTAGTGATTACTGTTGGTGGTCGTTCGTTATTAGGTTTTAAAGTACAATTTGTAAATTTTATCACTTAATAAAGTTTACAATTATTAGAGACTTCGGACGAGCCCGAAATATGTCGAGCGTTTTTCGAAATTATTTACGTGATTAAGCCGTTGTGATCTCTTTAATATGTCTGGGCCTCACGGAAGTTTCATTTTAAAATTATTATTTATTTTTGAATGAACGACCTTCTTTTTCAATGATCTTCACTCACCTGTTGCCATGGACGTGGCTGGCGCAGAAGGCGAAGGAGTAATGCATGAGGGTCGGGTCCACGGTCTGCGAGGCACTCTCGGCGACGTCCAGGAGGTCAGAGAGGTAACAGAGATGGCGGAAGCAGCCGCGGACTCCGTAGCGAGCGCAGTACTCGTCAAGAACGAATACTTGGCCGGGGGAGAACCAACCCTGAAAGGTTTGACAAAGATTGGTGTTACAGAATACAAGGTTCAATGGCGAAGTGAGATTGGTGACGAAATGTATGGCTAGAGTTGGACATTTAAACTTGTTTTACGTTAGTATTATAGACTGCTGAACCAATAAAGAAAGAAGATTAAAGTAGATATTAATAAGTCTTCGCCAAAACCTAAAGAGGCTTTTTGGTATGGACATGAGATTTTACAAATTTTAGTATTTTTCAAGTGTTTCAAATCTGCAGCAAATGACGAAGACTCAAAAACAGAAGGAAACTCCTTGCACGTACCAGAGAACAATACGGATCCTGAAGCCGGTACTTGAGGGTGAGTGACTGCAGCGTGCAGAACAGCTGGTGATGGTCGTACTGGCAGGGGTCCGCCTGGATGTAGTCTTCCATGCCGTGCTTGCGCGCCTTGTCTGCATCTGGCACACACGTCCAGTTATCTTTGATTCGACACCAGCAAGGGGATATTGGAGGAATAAGGATGGAGAGAAAATGTAAACGAAATAAGAGGGATCATAAAATTTACAAATGACTAAGATTGATCTGAATGAACAAACAGTCACAGATGTATTATTCCATAACAATATGAACGTTCTTTCATAGATATTTCTGAAGAAGGCTACTAAAATGCAATAACTCAACAATAGTCATATTACTGGTTGTATTAATCCCATACCGGAACGCGAATACTACTTACTGCCTGCTGTTTAGGTGTAGGTAAAAGGTTAAGATGAATATCCAACCATTCTAAGCGTTATCAAGAATGTAGGCTAAAGATCAGCTCTTGGTACCGTACCTCCCATGATCTTGTGGTGCGTGTCGGAGGTGGTGGGGGGAGTGGGCTTGTGGCTCTGGCCAGTCGCGCGGTACAGCGCCATCACCCACAGGTGGCACTCGTTCTCGTCGCCAACGCCCATCAGCACCGACTCGCCGTCGCGGACGGCGTTCATGAAGTTCTTAGCACCTTCCAGTTCTGGAATATTCGAAAGGTATGTTGGTGTATTCAACAGGGTCGCATAGACGAGTGGATGCAATCACCAAGACCGTAAGGACGAGGTTGTTAATGCTGGTCAAGGACAGATAAAAGTTGCGCACTTTGAAGGACACATACATACACACCCTCACGCCTGTAATCCCAGAGTGGGGTAGGCAGAGCTACAGAATTATCTGCAACTCTAAAAACTGAACTCTATGTGTGGTGTGAAACTGATTGATAGAGTAAGGAATGAAAAAGTCAGAGAGAAATGTGGAATAAAAGAAGATGTATTGACTAAGATTGAAAAGGGCATGCTTCGATGGTTCGGTCATTTGGAAAGGATGGATGAAAGAAGATTGACGAAAGAGATATACACATCGATAGTGAGTGGACGGGTCGGAAGGGGCCGCCCTAGGCGTACTTTTTCGAGTCAAATCGGTGAAATACTGGAAAAGGGCCGAATCTTAAGTACCCGAAACCGACGTGCGTGCATGACTCGATGTATGAATGTGGAAGAAGCGAAAGAAATTTGTCAAGATCGTAGCAAGTGGAAAGAAGTGGTCTCTGCCTACCCCTCTGGGAAACAGGCGTGATTTAATGTATGTGTGTATGTGTCTAAAAACTTGTTGATAATTCAGTAACCACATTTTGCACAACAGGCTAAGATGCGTATTAGTGACAGGTTGCAAGCCCATCGCCTAAGGACACATTGAAGGACACATACTTAGTTATGGGTGGTTATGGGTTAAAAAACAAAAAGCATAACTTGTATAAATAGTATCAGCTTTATATAGAAAAACTACTTACCAAAAAATTGGTAGTATGCTGATAATTATTGCAAAGAATGATCATTAAAATTAAGAGTTGGCTTAGACTAGAATCAGGAACCATTTTGTTCAAACTTACCTTGTCCAACCATCAGCTGGGCTGCAAAGAAATTGAATTTTAGTCACAGAGATGATACTCGTTTTGTTAAAATACTGACACGCACTTTGTATTCCGATAAAAAAGAAAGATTGGAATCGAAATTCATAATTTAGATGAAAGAGATTTAATAGTAGATTATACACCGAGGGGATAAAGCACAGTTTTATGTCACGGGCGCGATATTGAATCCTGAACGTAACGAAGGACTCCAGATTTAACTCCCGAGCGCAGCGAGGGTGTTACGAATTAAGAAGAGTCCTGAGCGCAGTGAGGGGTTCAAGCGCGCCCAAGACGAAAACAGCTTTATCCCCGAGGAGTGTACTCTACTTTTCTCACCTTTTGCGAGACAATAATAAAGCGAGTCTACTAAAAACAGCGTTTTATTATAGTAAATTAAAATTAAAAGTGAAAATTGATATTTGATGTTTTCTTCAATTTTGATATATTTATTTAAAACTTTGCAGTTATCACCAATGTATTTTATTGCAGCGTCTTACAATACTCGCGGCTTTTGTTTAATTTCAAATGTGTTCCATTCAGCTTGCCGTGGCCAGCTCGATTTTAGAAAATGTTCGATTTTCAAATTAGGTTCGACGCGGCGGTGGCGGCGGCGCCGCGCCCGGCCTTCGAGTATTAGTTGATATTTTATTACGAAATTAGACTTTAAGGCCATTGTAATAAGAACTATGAAAAGTGAAAATATTACAACCCAGCGGGTTATAATGAGATTCAGTACAACATTACACCCCGGCTAAAGCCAAGGGCTTTAATGATTTGGTTTTCATCACACTTGCTCGGAAAGGGTTTTATAACACGCAGGCGTTTAGGGCAGTTATAGCCGACTTAGCTCCCACGGGAGTTATAGATTTTCATAACTCCCTAGGGAGTTATGAGTTTAGTTTTAAAATATAGAATCCACTTGAACATCATTTCAGACCAAGGAGGTGTAAAATCAGCCAAGGTTTATTTCCTATATTCAAAACTTGGCTACAAACCAATTTTATTTACTGTTTAATTAAACTTATACGGCACATTTTAGTCTGCATTATATTACTATTTTACCATTATTTCAGAGACATTCGCAATTATTTTATTAAATTTCATTTTGAAAATTTGTACAATCTGGCAGAATGGCCTGTATTTGTCAAGTTTAAAAAAAAAGCAATTCTAAGCATTATCTGTGGAAACTAAAAAAAAGTTGTCAAACTCTTTTAGCTTAGCGAATCGAGTTCGTTTAATTTTGTTTGTTTTTTATTTCCTCGCTAATGTGATGAAAATCATTGTGTGTATCATGGGCAGTAAGGAGATTGCAAACTCGAGTCATTAAAAGCCCTCCGCCTTCGGCGTCGGGCTTCTAATAGTCTCTCGTTAGCAATCTTCTTCTTACCGCCCTTGATGCACAATGTACTATTGCGTAAGGTTTGCATGATATGTAATTTGGCATTGTCGAGCAGGTGGTGTGAAAAATTAGATTTTTTTATAACTCAATGTAAAATTACAGCATAACTTGCACAGTACTCGTATGTCACATAATCGACAGTACTACATTACCACTAGCGAGTTCAATGTAGTCGACGGTGAACCCGTCCAGTTGCATCATCTCGGCCGGCTCGGACTTCTTGTCCTTGTAGGAGCAGAGCGCGAAGGTATACTGGCTGACCTGCACCAGAACCATGTAGCGGCGCTTCCACTTGCGCCACACGTTCTTGCCGATCACGTGAAGGTAGCTGGAACACAGAATTCGTGAGATTCAAGATGTTTTCTGAGATATTCGTGTTAAAATTGCATCCGTTTACTAGCTGATCATTGGAAATTAAAAGCATTAAAAGATTGCGTAGCTTTGTCAAGTGGTAACCCGAGGGTTAAAAGGAATTAAACGTCATCATTAAAATGAGACCAAGAATCGATTACGATCAGTCTCTGCGGTGATGCTCAAAGTCAAGTCCCATAGGATAGGGGTGATCATTATGCACATTAAAGTCATTTTATTTTATCCTCGAATGCTCGTTGTATCTTTTTTTTTATATGCATATAAGAGGGACGCATAGGACGGTTTTCAGCTAATTGGATCATAGTGATGATGATGACAAAGACATAAAACATCTACTATTTCAGTACCGCATTCGATTCTACTATTAGGCTGATTTTAGTTACGCTTGGTGTAATGTCTTACCCGCAATGCTTCATATTCAACGGCTTGTCCATTCGACACGCGATCTTGATCCTCAGATCCTGATCTGGTAGGTTCTTGGGCACAGTCATGCGATGCCATTCCGGTGCCTACAAAAAAAAACAAATTACCTACTAACGGTACGTCTGTGTTAGTCTTTAACAAAGTAAAGCTTTGGCTCAATCATACTTCACAGATATGTGTAGGCTCAGGGTTAACAATGTCATGGAAATCATAATACACATATACAAAATTATCCATGTTCAAGACACACTGTAACTTTACGCTTCTTTATACTACTAAATAAGGCGTCTATAATGAGACATACTACTTTTGTTTTTAAACCAATCGCGTCACTGGCGTCACGAAATGAATAGAAACGCTAATTAGCGTAATCCATCTTAGCAAGGGCCTCTGCAGGCCTAGTTAACATACAAACGCTGTAACGTTTCTGTTTTTTATGAGCTCAAAATGTATGGACGAAATGTATCGGCCCGACCTGTAATCAGCTTGCGTCAATCCTATCCCATTTTGTCGATTTTCGAAAAGTGCTAACATAGCGTTATGAACTTATGAATCATGACTACTACCTAAAACCAGTCTTCATTACCTTGCTAGATAACGGAGTGGGCCGGAGCGTCACCTTGCCCAGCTCCTTGTCTTCCAACGCCAGCACGCCAGGATTTTCGGTGTAAAGCTTCACTTTGACAGCTGGAAGGGGCTGCGTGGTGCTGAAGTCACCTTGGGTGTCCCACCTGGATGCAAAAATAACAGTACTTTACCTGATCTGTTGGTATCGTTGGGTTGGTCACAAAAGTATCAACTTAGTTCTGACTTTCAGTGAAAAATCTTTAAAAGCATTCAATCATGTGATGAAAAATATAGTAGTTTATAATTTTTTATACTTACATCGGCTTAGAGGCCTCAGCTTGATCGGTCTGCAGTTTGTCTCCCCCCTCCACTTCCATAGTACAATACACTATTCTGTTCGGCGCTAACGACTTTAGACCCTTTACCTCCATTACTACCACCTAAAATACATGTAAATACAACACCTTCATCACAATCCATAACATTTAAGTCATGACAACATTGTGCTGAAATATGATTAGATTAAAAAATACATTATTGAAACACGGGAATAAAAATAAAATAAGAATATGAATTGTATTCTCATTCATATTTTCCTTTTATATATGCCCAGTCAAATGAAGTCATCGAACAAAAATTCTGGCGTCTTCGCGATAATCTAAACATTTCCATATCTTCTTCTGCCACCTTTTTACCTCAATTTGGAAAGTAAGAACAACATCCATTTTTGTGAGCTGCGCATCGACATCCCCGCCGTCTCCCTCGCCTGTCAACTTGTTGGCCAGCGAGCCTTGCGATCTGAAACACAGCTGCTTACTCAACCTTGGACTCGGGTCGGGCCCAGCGTTTGATCTGATCATCATACACCAACCAGCATCATCATCCGAGTATGTTAACAGATGTTATGTTAACAGATGTAACCAAGTATGTTAACAGATGTAACAATGTTAACAGACCACCAGGAGTTCATGAGGATATTAATGATATATACAATATAGTAATGGAATTCCAATCACCAAGTGACAGAGTTACAGGTTTGGACAAACATTCACATTTAAGTAAGGACGAATGCATGGTGGCATACAATGGAACCATCACCGATACCAAGAATGATTAAGCACAACAGAAGGGACCATTAATTTCTATATAGATAACGATATTTAAACTACGTGAAATACTGAATAAGGGTGAAATAATTGTTAATATGCAAAAACGCAAAGAAAATTGCGAAATTTTCGACTTTCGTCAGACAAATAGTCATTATTTTCACCTTCATAATAAAGTGATAAAGAACTTCGACGATTTAGTTAAATTTATCGAGAATGAGATCATTTTAATAAATACATTTTGCATATTAACAATAATAAAAGCGATATGAATTAAAATAATTGTGAAAAATAGCGAAGCCTATCGGCGTAAAGCAAATATATTCATAATCCTAGGGTAAGCGATTACTGTTTTTAATACCGCCTAACTTTTTGTTTAATTTATTCATTAAATAATATTTTAACAAAGTAGAAGAAGAGACGTAAGGTGAAGTAAAAATAAAAGAGGAAAGCTGTGGTTTTATAGGGAGAAAGCGAAAAAATTAATCGATAGTGTAGTATATATGTAAATGTGTTAGAGTTTGTTATTATAGAAATGTTCATAGAATTTTTAATGACTTTAAATGACTTTAATCCAGATTCTGCATCTGAAAACTAAGTGGACTGAAACCGATCGTCTGACTGTTTGATGTTTCTAATACTTTGTGTAGCTATTCTATTTTGTAAAGTTATCTTGATAAGCTGTCAATTGAATCATTGAATCTCAAATGTAAGCAATGTGTTTTAGCGAAAATTGGTTCGACTTCTACATTTACTCTAAATCTATCTTCGTGACTGTAGCTGCTATATAAAAATCGGGTCTACTGTATAAAAAACTATAAGCTTAAAATCTTCTGGCTGTGTAGTGGAAGCTTTTATATTATCCTCTGTTGTCATTTTATTAGACAGACCACGTTAGCTTCTATGGGAGGCTCTATCTAGTCTATGAGGTACTTCTATTACTACTGTGGCCCAATGACAACAAAAGAACCATTTTGAGGCCGGGCGGGTGTAGGGTGTCTACACAAGACACGTGCTCAAAATTAACAATTCTGTACTCATTACTTGTACTTCCTTCATTATTATCCAGTTTTGTGCCAGGGAACAGAAAATTAGAAGAAAAAATGAACAAGTAGATAATGTAAGACTGGATGAACGTCTACCAAATAAACAAGTCTAAGTATTTAGTGAAGAGAAATGTAATGACGTTGCATCCAGGTATTAGGAAACAGTTGAGTGCAAAGGGGAATCGTAAGGGTGTGGTAGGTTTACCTACAACCAAGTTGTTAATGTTTCTGTTCTTATCAGTTTTAAAACAGTGACCTAGTTAACATAAAGAGTAGGCGAAGTCACGAATTGATTTGATTTATTTAATCAATTTGTTACTTCTGGTGACGAAACAACACACAAATGTAATGAACACAGAGGCCTCAACATTAATATTGGAGTAAAATTTCAACCAAAGCTTACTTATGAATTTATTTCAGAAAACAAAGATTTTCTGAGTTTTGATGCTACCATAACCATGATTTAATAGAGAATGAACTTAAACTCGATAGAGTAGAGTTACAGGTTTAAAATCTTACTCCTCAATCTTAACTTAAGCTTATCAGTAGGCATCGGAGTTTTCGTCGCACGGTAAGACTAATAGCAAGCTATGGAGTCGTCATTTGCCATAAATCTAAACTCTTATTCATATTCATACTCATTTATTTAATTTATCTTAAAATACCTCTATAGCGGTCGGTCGTGTATGTTTATCTGAGTCATGTTAAAAAAAAACCTATTAGATTATAAATTCATAACTTAAACTATACACCTGCGAATAGGTAATTCGCCACTAGTATCTTTTGTTTGTTTATACATTTTCGTAATATAACAGTATAAAAATGGTAATTGTTTTTTACTGTAATATTTATTTTCCAAATATAACATCAAATAATCGTTTCTAAACTCGTCGACGTTGTTGTCCTTGATTATACAAAACACCTAAATAATTAAATAAATAAATGAGTATGAATATGAATAAGAGTTTAGATTTATGGCAAATGACGACTCCATAGCTTGCTATTAGTCTTACCGTGCGACAAAAACAACTCCGATGCCTACTTATCAGTTATTAGTTACTTCACAATCAGCTTTATGAAATCAGGTAGGCCTAGACGAGTTGCAGTCTTTCTATCAAAACGAAAGTAGGTACTCGTGGAATATATATTTATAATTAGGGATTTCCACATAAGAGGGCCTATTTCATTAAGACTATAATTTTAAACATTTCTTGCGATAGTTACATGCAACTTGTCTGCCGTATCTTCCACGCTAGTTTTTGTTTCGTACACGACCACAATTTTGGTTAGTAAATTAAGTTACATCGAAAAGAACAGCGTAGACAACAATAAAAAATTTAATAACAGTGATATAATCGGTGCCATCTTTCAATTGGTCTCTGGAATCATTTAATATTTTCAAGACCCAAAAACGATCGTGGAAATTCTTCAAGAGACATAATTCGTGATATTCCCAAATTGCCGTCAAACTGACCTGTGATTATACCGCTTGATTTTATGGAGGCCGTATTTGGAGTCGGCCCCACCCTTGGAGACAGGCAGGGACTCCAAGTTGGCCATCAAAAGATTGATGGAAGACTTGAGCTCTTCGATGTAGAGAGATTCCATCTCTTTCAGGACAAACTTCGGCATAAGCTTGCGATTCTGTAAAATAATTTAGATTTTTTTGTATTAGGAACACATTCTCAAAACAAAGATAGAAAAACTTTTCCAGTAAAGGTACTTAAGTAGTTTGTTATAACGTTGTTGCTTTTTCAGTTAGTGAATGCTGTTTTCAAACGATTAGAATGTATAATGACAAAATCCTCGCCCTCCAAGGGCAAGATTTATTCAAGAGCGAACCCATTATTAATAGAAATAAAATAAATAACCTACTTAAGAGATACACTTGTACAATAGAGAGGTTTAATAATGAAACCGACATATGAGCATTTAGCTTTCTTATAAATTGGTAAAAACTTGACGAAAAGAACGACGTTTAGTTCTAAAATAACTTAGGGAATCTAGAATCAACGGGAATAAGGAACTGAAGAGGTAAACCGTGAAACAGCTATAACATTACTATCTTCGCCAAACAAAACGTTTTGGAAACCTACTAAATGAAAAGCTCTTACCCTTTCCATCTCGTTAACTTTCTGCATTCTTCCATCGAGCTCTCTTCTGATTGCAGCTGCTTGTTCATCCGCAGAGTCCAACTATAACACGAGAGTGAAGATTTTGAAAACTTCGTAAAGTCTGAGCACTGAATTAAGTAAGGTTACTAAATGGTTCTAGATTTTGCTCCTAGTTATTAACAAATTCGTACTACCGGTGAGGATCGGATAAAACTGTAGTAAAACTCACATCACAATGATAAAACAGGCTTATGTGACTGACTGACTCATTAAAAGACAAATACAGCCTGTACCAGTGGACCAAAGACTTGAAATTTGAAATATATAGCAGTGTAGAAAAAAATTAACCTTTTTCTGTAAGTATCAACCAGCTCTCTTCGTGTTATTGCGCAAATACTACCGATACCTTATCCCAACCATTTCTAAACAGGTGATTTACTTACAAGTAGTGCGTTGAACAGCAACTGATGTTCAAACTTCTTGACGCCCAGGATCTGTTGGAACATGTCGTAGAGCTGTTCTTTGCTGAGGATGCACTCAGCATTCAGGCTCTGCTGCTGCGCTCGCGACGGCCGCTTGGATTCGTCATCGCCGAGGACCCCTGAGTCAAAGTCAAAGTGCACATCAGTTGTGTATGTGGACAGTTTTATCCCGGACTGGCTAAAAGTGAAGATAGAGAAAGGTTCCCTTTTAAAGGTCTCGTTTTCGATGAGTATATCTTAAACGCAGGTAATATCTTTGGAATAATTCTTCTGTTAGTTCATGGGTTGAGTAAACGTGATTCCGATAGTTAATTTTATTTTTGAGAAGCGAGTAGTATTATTTACGACAGTTTACAATTTTTTACTTACCCAAAATCCTAAATTTTGAAATGGTGTTTTTGTAGTAAGCCCCAAAATAACAAATGTTGTTAAAATGCTTATGAAAGTCAAATTTATAAGTATGAAAAAGCAATCTAGGAAGTTAATATACCAATGAAAAGTGATATTTAAATTTTGAAAAATGTGTGAGTATTTCAATAAAGTGGGTAAAGTGTAATTGCAAAGTGTACTGTGATAATAGTGAATATAGTAATTAAACGTGTAGGTACATAAACGAATTAAAATTAGGGATAAAAAAATGTTTTAATCATGATGCAACTTTTCTATTTCATAAAATAAAAAGGTACGTATTCTGTTATGAGTATATAACAGTTATATTTAAATTGATTTCATGTTCGAAATGTAAAATTAGTTTTCAAAAGATGTTTTGAATGAGTTAAGTCCACGAGAGTAGATCGTCCATGTAAATGTTAATACCAAATACCAAAGCACTGCCTGTGCAATATTTGAAAAGATTTTCAGAAGCCGTCTTTACATGTTTGTGTTTTATAATGAGGTATAAGGTGCTGTGTCAAAAGTTCGTAATATCTTATGTTATGTTTTAAGCTTGCGACCCAAGCTCAAGCAAAAGATTGAGGCTTAAGATAAAGGAAAATGTCATGTCTGTTTCCAGAGTATACATATTTAAACATGCAAATAAAGTATCTGAGATACCTACTGTACAAAGTTGTACTGAACATTAAAAGTCCGCTTTAAAGTCAGTATGATAAGTAATGAAGAGAAAGATACTAAGAATGAATAAAACATGTTAATATACATAGAATCTTTTATAGAGATCGTTTCGTTAATATAGACGGAATTATTAATGAAGATATTAAAACGGACTTTGAACATCTAACTAACAGTAAACACCAAAATAACAAGCAATCGCACGTGACATAAGCCAGAAAGAGCAGAAAACAATGAACAGTCGAGTGATACCTGTTATTCCTGGGATTGTGAGAGAGACATGTCGTGAGAGAAAGGGAGAGAAACACAAAGAGTGAGACAGACGCAGGCGACACACAGTTTTAGGTACGTCGAGTTCAGTCATACAATATTCAGCAGTTTTAACTAGTCTTGAATGGAGAGTTAAGCAACAATTTAACGATCTGTGATCATAATTTTACAACGTAGATCTTGCTGAAATATTGTGACTGAGTTTGATTTACATATAATATCTACGGTACAAACACAATGATGGGAATTATTTACCTGTAATACGTTTGATGATTAAAGTTTTAAAGGTATCAGTGATGTTTTTCCTGAGCTACCCATGTTTAATTTTGAAAAACATTTGAATGCTTTCAACGTTTAATACCAATTAAGTCAACGTACAACTACAAATCATCATACTTTATCGTAGGTAGAAATGAAATTGGAACACTTACAGCCATACGATTTTTTTATAGGTTGACAACATATAACAACTTTGATTGTTGAAAGAAATAAAGTAAATATCCCAATTTCATTTAAAAACCCTTTTTAATCGGTTGGTTGCACCATACACTGATCTGATGACGACACTGATGCAATCAGGCAGTAGGTTCATGACTTTATAGTTTTAGTCAATCTTGAGGAGTCAATTTGTTCAGTAATGGCGTCAATAACAATGATAACAATGTTCCTCATGTAATGAAATGTCATTGTATAGAATGTTATGTCAAGTCAGTACTGATTTCAGTTTAATTTGTACTGACTAATGATGCTAAGGACATACACCTGCTACCGATGAGAGCACACTGTTTCTTACAACAACCAAAGGCTTTGCATACAGAAGCGTTATATCAACCACTGATGCAAACACTCATGCTTTTCAATCCGTTTCAAGTTCATTCACATCGCTGTGGCTACACTGAAAAGTCAATTTAGCAATTTTGTAGCAACAACGTTTTAGCAGAAATTTGCCAACGTTTGTCATTTGTTAGAAGTTTATTAGAAAGTATGTAACTAACACGGTCAACTAAAGTTGTTGAACTTATTAGAACATTTTTTCTAGTTAAATTACTATTAGTAACGAAATCTACCAGTTATTCACTGTATTAAACGAACGATAAGTATTTAGGATAGATGTTATCGACTGTAATGTTGGTACCATTGACCCTCTAGTGAGCCACAGCGTTACGATTCTAATTAAGATAAAGATATTACACTTACCCGTTCCTTTCATGATACAGTCGAATTTGGCTAGCCAAGATGTTAGGACTGTTTCTTTACTTAATCCATCAATTTCTGGCAAAGACCTAAGAAAAGATGTCAATGAAAGTTGACGACATTTTCTAAAATTCAAAAGTATCACGTTATACAAAAATCTTATAACATTATGAACAGCAAACACAAGTAAATTTATTATCAATATAAAGCAAAAAGAGAACAAAGATGAGATGAGAATGTCAAAAGGAGTTATGAACGATGCAAGTCTTCTCAAACCTGACTCTTTTTTCAATGTTGTTTCTGAAGACCTCACGGAAGTCGTGGTGGCTGCAGGCACCGGACCTGACCATCTGTTCCACCCGCTCCGACTTGAGGAATACGTCGTGGTATGATTGCACCGCGTTCTGGAATGCTTCGTCAGCCAAGATCTGGGTCTCGCCTTTTAGGAATGCCTGGAGTTTGAAATTGTTTCGTATTACTGTTGCTTATTAGTACGATCACTTCAGTTATACACTCTTGTGTGATTTGAGTTTGGCTTAATTGACTTTTGAACGAAGAGGGGGTTCAACTAAAGTGCCCTAAGCTGAACTGATTTCCACTGTGACTGTATGAACAGAGGATACAATATCAGGGATCTTCCAATTGATCATAGAACATCCCAAAAGAGCATCAATTGAAAATTGAATGGAAAAATCATTTATAATATAAAAATCTTGATACCCAGGCAATATTCCCTTCAAGTTTCAAGTCCCATCCCATGGTACTAGACCACCATTGTAAATGGTTTAGGCTGTGAATTGTCTGTCACGGTTTTATATGTAATATAGGTAATGGTCTGATGGTATCACATTCTGGATTCTGTCGAAAGTAGTCACTATTACGAACCTTCAGACGAAAGAAGGAAGGAAGAAGGAAGTTTTGTAAGAGTGACTACTGTCGACGGACACCAGAATGTGACACCATCACCTGTACATATAAAACCGTTACAGACTGACTGATTGACCGAGAATTCACAGCCTATACCACTGGGGACCTGAAACTTGGAGGGAATATTGCTTGGTGACCATAAGGCACCAACGAGGTGCATTAAGAAAGGATTTTTCGGAAGTGGACCGTCAACGGGAAGAAATAGGTAGCGGACGTCCAATAGTCATTGTAAAAATCCTCGCCTTCATAAAAAGTGCCTAAAATCATCTCGCGGATTGGTGCTCACCTGAAACCGCGCCTGAATGGTCTCGAGCTGGTGAGGCGTTAGCTTGGTGTGACGCCGCGTCATGTCGGTGGGTTGTTTCGCGTTGAAGGGGTGCGCGATGCACCGTGACACAAACACGTAAAGTTGTAACCGGCGTTTCTTATCTTCCTCTAGCTTTTCGATCTTTTCCTGGAAGATAATGTAGATAATTTTAGACTCAATTTCATAGATGTTAAGCATGTCGGATCTTGAGATCTGAAATTTGAACCATTTGCATTGCTTGTAAAATGCTGTAATGATCATGACACAGTTAAAGATGAGGACCCGAACGAGAAGAAGTTTTGCCAATAAGTGTTTTTGTTCCTAACAGTCAAACTCTCTTATTCATAAACGGACAATAGCCAGAGTGTGCTTGACGTATGCTTTGTCCTTATCTGTCATTGTGACATTTCCATTTGAAAGAAAGGGACAACGCGTACTTTAACAAAAATAGGTTAATACAGCGTAGGTATATGAATAACGGTTTCAAACTATATTTAATTTACACTCAAGTAAATTCGAGGGTAGTAGCCAGAGTGTGCTTGACATATGCTTTGTCCTTATCTGTCAATGTGACATTTCCATTTGATAGAAAGTTACAACGCGTACTTTCACAAAAATAGGTTTATACAGCGTTTGTGAATAAGAGTGTCAAGCTATATTTAATTTACACTCAAGTAAATTCGAGGGTAATCAGGGAATATGAAGCACCCACCTGAGGATCAGGGTCCTTGTCCGAGTGGCTGGCGCCGGACGGGCTCGGCGACGGCGCCGGCGCCTCACCCGAGCTGGCGCTCCCCGTCGAGGTCCTGCGCAGAAACGATCTACACGATCTATAGTATTAAGTCGTCAATGTAAATGCCAAAATGTTTGCTCACATTGAGAATATTCACGAGTTTTTAACCTACCCAACTTTTTCAACGGAATATAAATCTATTGTGAAATACAGTCCATATTCCAATTTGATCATTATTCATAAAAACAATAGACACCATTCCACCTCACTTCAAATACACTAAATCTTCATTGCAATGGCCGTATTTTGTACTATTTTTAGCACAAGGGACCTCTGGAGGTTGAGTGAAAGACTATACGACGAATTCTTCATTCGTCATATAGTTTTTCACGATTTTTATGGTATGCTTTCACCATGATCCTGACGGTAGAGCAACTGCCGTCTAGTTTAGACTTTATAACCCTGATGTTATAGTAGCTAGACGAATAGCATTGTAGCTTGTTAAGTACACTTCTTCCAAAATCAAGAGTCAGGTCAAAGTTTTGTTAGTTCAGCATCTTTCTCGCCATTGAGTTAAGTTTGGGAATTACAGAAATTTTCAATTTAGTGTTTTGGATTCAAACCTCTGTTCTATGCTTAGTCTCGTAAGTAATTCATTTTTTTGAAAATTATCCACTGTTTTTATCACTGACATTAAATGAGAAAATTATCTCTATAGCATCCGTACTAGGTTCATATTCCAGGAGGTTTAAGGATAAGTACCGATACATTTTTTTTTATGGGTGTCCCTCAGAATCCCTAACAACGTTTGTCCTACACATCGTTTGTCCGAATTTTCATTTGCTCTAAACTGGTTTTCAGATGAGTCAGGCAACTTTTAAAGTTTTCCAATTGTATCCGCAGTTCGGTTAGGTTAGGGTTGTATTATAACAACACTAAAAAGTTTTGAAATTTAAGCGGAAATAGCTTTAGGATAAATGAAAATTCGGACAATGATGCATAAGGACAAATGATAATAAGGGAACCTTTTTTATAAAGTTAGGTACTTAAAACCTCTTTTCAAATATAATAGATTTTTAGGCGGATCCTCAGTATGCGCAAACAGATATTATGTCAATGTGTGATCTACTTCACTAAGCACTACAATTGCTACTGCACCTACTTTAGCAATATTCAATTAAGGATTTATTTTATTCTTCTTACTAGGTAAAATAAAAAAGTCATTATTAAGCTCATTAGCCTTATCACTATTAGCAAGTAGTTCTATAATGTTTCGTGACACGAAATGTTCGTGAATGATATTTTATTTCTTATTTGATAATGTATGGTGTTACTTACGCGTGTGGGGGGGGTGCCAACGCCGCAGCCTCCCGCTGGCGGGTGGCGGGGTGGAGGGGGGCGGCATGGGGCGCTGTTACCAGGGGACTTGGACCTACGTGAACATTGAAAGGGTTAAATCGCCTTAAAAAACAAAGTTTTTAAAAATAATTACGGAAGCTACTTTACGGATATTTACGGAAGTATTTACTTAACCACCGGCGCAAAAAGACGGGTGCCTAATGATTGTGTCTGTGATTTTGTGAGTCTTTGTATCCGTTTGTATGTGTGTCTGTCTGTGACGCCATTATTTATTCAGAAAGCTAGTTAATTGGGATGATTTTAGATAGATTTCATGAAAGTCGGTTGGGCGGTTTAATTAAATAGAGGATTTTATATAAATATTGAATCAAGTCTTGTAAAAATGTGTGACAAATTTAATTGTAATACGTTGAGGCAAAGCGTTTTTAAGAAAGAGTTAGTACATCTTTACTTAATCTCTAGTCTTTTTTTGGGCCTTGATGTGATCTTACCATAACATAACCATATTATAGAACCCGTATGATGGTCGTTTTAAACGGTGGATAAAGCATCCGTCGGTCTCAGACTTACACACTGGTCAGAAAGTGACAGAATTTTTATCCATGGTTATCAACATCGATAAACACGACCATAATGAATAATGACACGTATTATGGTCGCCTTTATCGCGTTGGATAAAGCATCCTTCGCTCTCGCACTTACATACTGGTCAGATGGTGACTGGTGACAGCTGTTTTATCTACATCGATAAACACGATCATAATAGGAAACGATAACACTTTGAACATCGTTTATCGTCATTGTAACGAGGTTAACGGGTAAATAGGTTGGCACATTTTCCGATAATTCTGTGGTTCCGTCAATCGTTCAGAAACGGATCTAAACCGCGGAACTCCGTCCGGCAAATTGAAAAAGTTTGCAAACTGAACGAGCTGAGACTGTACCTTCCCTCCCTACAGATGCCTAGATGTAGGTAAATCCCTTTCCATTGTTTTTTGTCGGATAAGTTCGTTTTTATCTGGCTTTCTCAATTAGCTTCAGTACCCGTCAATAAGCCGACTAAGAAAGCCGATTTTTAAACGATGGGAAAAAAATATTCACTACATAATATTATGTACCTACAGTGTTTTAAGTGCAGTTCGTAAAAATCCATGTAAAATTAGAATAGTTGAGATCGCAAATTAAAGGGGAAAGTCGAGTAAAGTAGAGACTGTAGAAATCTGATAAAATAAAATAATAGTAGAACAATGTTCAACAAGGGACTAAGGTCAGCCATTATGACACGAGATTTTTATCTACCCGAGCAAAGCGAGGGTGAATGAAGTTCGAGTGTCATAGCTTTTTAGTCTCGTGTTAAGCACTATACTTTTCACTTCGATTGCGAGAATAAATAGTGGACACGAGACATTTAGCCACCAAGCAAGCAGTTGAGCGAATAACTCGTTCGAGTGACATTGTGGCATTTTAGTCAAGAGTTAAATTCGATTGCGAGAAAATTAATCTTAAATTATAACAGTTTTAATATAACCACGTAAAAATTACAACTTAATAGCGCTATAATTTTTACTCACAAACCGTCACTGTAAAGCTGAAAGAGACAACAACAAGGTTGTTTTTGGGGTTAGAAAATGAAAAATAGACCATATAGACCACATTTTCAGGAGGCAGTGCAGGTTGTATACCCAGCCTGCCCCCTACCGACGACATGGACAACATCATCAAATGGCAACATTTGTCTGGCTGTTTGTGGTGTTTTTCCAAGGCATAAGACTTATAAGGAAATTAAAAAGAAAAAGTAGGTACTATTAGGGATTTCATAGGGGAACCTTTTGGTTAGGTCTACCGTTTAGCTACGAATATATAGTTAATTTACAGTCTAGTCTAGATGTTGGTTCAGTTACCTGGAAGACCCGCCGTGGACCCGCGAGGCAGCTCCGGCTTCCCGCGCACTGAGGGTCGCCCTCCAGGCAACGACCCCGGAGGCGCGACTGCGGAATAATATAGTCTGTGAGGTAAGGATGTACATAGGCTCATAGGCTCTTAATAAGAGCGTATGAGAGCTAGTGACAGTGTCGAGTTATCGAAAAAAAAAAACTACAATTTATTCACAACCGAAGCACAAATTAGGTGAAGAATAAGTAAATACAATTAAACATAGTTGGACAGTTCGCACTATCGTTATTATCGCACTGTACTATAACTACTATTTATTGTAAAGAGTCTCCGAATAAGAGAGAGGGGTTTAATGGAATGCCGCCAGACTGCAATTGAAGCCAGGGATTTACAGAAACAAAGGACGATGGGCAATAAAGGTCCCCACCCACCAACAGCGATGAAACATGTGCATTTATTTTTGCTGTGGCGACGAACGCCAAATGTATGGGGTTTACTTCGAAAATCATAATCGTATTGTATGGAATTTGTTTGAAAATGAACACATTATTGCCTTGCTTGGTTCTTGAAAGGTTTTTTTTTCTTTAAAAAGTTCCCATCGATTTTGCTAATAAAATAGATATTTTGACTTTTTTTGGGTCCTAATTATAATATAGACAGGCATCCCGTGACGGTTGGAGGGTGGGGACGGGGCCCATACAAAATTGCCCATCACCCTTTCCAGCGATAAGTATCGGTGATATGACAAGTCAGGCAAACTCATTTCGATTGACATTATCTGGCGACATCACGCTACAGATGTCGGCTGCGCTACATCACACGCGCTGCGTGATGTTGCCAGACATGTCGTGCGAAGTTTCACGAAGTCGCGCGACTTTGCCTAATGTTGCTACCGACACCTTCGGGCTTGGTATGGTTACGTTTATCGCGCGAAAAAATATCGCTAAAGCATCCGTCACTTTTGTACTTATACAAGTGTCAGAAAGTGACGGATGTTTTATCCACATTTTGTCACGTGATAAACGCAGCCATATTAGGTCATGCGTGGTCCAGCAACGTTGCGACAGTTCACTCTACGTCGCTGGCGACACGTGTCACGGGACATTTCATTCAAATGAGGGTGTTTAGTCATCCAATTACCAGGAGCTCAGAAGCTGTAAGGGGTCTGCTCCGAACTGGCTGGCCTTACGGTCAAACAGATGTTAATAATAGAAAAAAAATTTGTCCCCTAGTGATTCCATTTATGGGAAGCCTTGATGGTGAGGTGATGATCTTACCAGGTTGTAGTTTGTTAGAGGGCTGCTTCTTGTGGTCATCATCACTGTCCTCCTCCGAGGAGCTGGGGTCGATCATGCTGGCTTAGCTTCTGCAACAACCATTATCTTACGTTAAACCATCGCTCCAGAGGTCTTTGATTAAGGCACCGAGCAAACGTCGAGCGTCCAGTGGCGCCCTCATTACTATTATTGAGTTTTCTAATTAACTTAAGAATTTCCTTGCAATCAGACGATACGTTTTTGTAGCGCAAGTAAAAACACAATTTATGGAATACGTAACAAACTTTAATAACAATTACCCTTTGAGTAGCCAGCTTAACGGGAAAAGGTGCCCACTTTTTTCCGTTAAGTTTATAACTCAAAGGTGAATTGTTATTAAACTATGTGATATACCCTTTAAGTTGTGTTTTTATTTGTAGAACAAAAACCTACAGACCGATTTCAAAAAAATACTTTAGTTTATTAGAAAACACAATAACAGTAATGAGGGGGCCACTGTACATCCGGCGTACGCTCGGCGCAGTCTTAATTAAGGAACATACAAAAAAAATAGATTTCAACGAATTGACAACTTCCTCCTTTTTACCCGACCACCGAAGGAAAAGGGTAATGTGTTTATCAGACTATACATATTCATTCCTTTATGGCGCTCTAAAAACAAAACACGTGGACCGATTTTGATGATTCCAGAGGCCATTCCGTTTCGGAACATCTTGTGTCATTATGGCTTGTTTTAGTCCCTTGTTGAACAATCTACTATTATTTCTCGCGGTCGAAATCGCGAGCGACATCCAGTGTGCTAATAAAAGGCCTCTCTACAAATGAACACGGACTTTCAACAGATATAGTCTGTACCCCGGGAGGAAGTGCCTGAAGGGTCTGACATGAGTGACACGGGCCTCTCCCTTGCCGGCTGTATATCGTTCCCCGCGAAGATCAACTATAACTTTATCTATAGGCTGGTGGATACGAGGGTTTAAGTTATTGTTTCCATGGTAACAGATATATCTACAGCGTGCCTTTGACCTTGTGGCTTTAAATGCAACGATCGATGCTACTCGCTAAACTGAACTACTTTTGTTCTACGATGTTAAAAAATAACTGAAGGTTAGATAACTAATTTGATGTTAAAGTCTAATTGTAAAATCAGTGTAGGTATATACAGTTTGGTCGTTCTAGAGTCTGATCAGCGAGTCGTGACACAAGCACTTTTTTCTAATTCTTCACATGGCAACAATTTTACCTACGAAACAAGCTGTCACATTATGTCAGTGTACCTATCCAGTTGTTCTGCATTTCGTGTTACCAGCTAGTGATATTTTAAATTTGCCCCCATTTTGTTGTGTCACCACTCACTGTTCAGACTCTAATAGGGCCGATTTGGTCTGTGACAGCATGATGGATACTTTGCACGATACTTTGCGTACAGCATCATCGGGCCTGACGGTCGTGCGCTGCTGTCCTTCCAAGATCGATAGTGCGTAGACGGCTTAATAACTTGCAAGTGTAACAGTCTTACGCATGTTCGTTAAGCAAACAGAAACCAACCTCTTTCAGATCTTATTACATTATTAGCTCTATTTCCCCGTAACACCCGCTAGGGAGCGCCTTTTTCGTTCCCGTCTCGTTTGATACCAGAGCCCCGGGGCCGGGTAAAGCCTCCGAAATTATAGTGTTACCTGCGTAATGAGGAGGAATGGTACGTTTCCTGCTCACATAGAGTAAGGAATAAAACAAAATGTGGCTTCACTTCAAAAAGGAAATTAGTTTGCGGGTTTTCCCAACAATTTTCTACTATTTGTTATGGTTTATGGTACGGAACCATAATGGCAAAACCGGCACATTCGTCAAAAGCATTTAAAAACGACTAAATGTATATTGATGATATTGGGAGTATTAGGTGTCTTGAATAAACCGCTACTTAGGGCCTGTTGGTTGATCAGTGGTTAAACTAATTGTTAAAATTTGAAAAAGGAATCGAAAATTTGACACATTTCCTTGAGATTTGACAGTTACAGAAAACTCATACCTAAGCCTAAACGAAGCGAGGGCGGGTCGCTAGTAGAAGCTCTAGTTGGCTCTTGCATTAAAAATCTTACAAGAACCGCTTCTAATTTGAAAAATGCAACACTGACTAATTTTGGAATGTGTCCGTTTTGTATTCAATGAACGAAATGTATCTACCTACAAATTCCATGTACATTTTATACCTAAGTATACATATTTCTGTGTCAAGTAAGTAAACTTAATATGGTACAGTAGTTAAAAGCGAAAACGTTGAAACCCACTTGAACTAAAACTCAACAGCTCATAAAATGATTAGTATTCTTAATATAATTAGTTCCGAGCGCAAATGGCGGTCGAGCTTGGAGCCCAATTAAATTATGAAGGGAAGGAGTTAGCTCGGAACAGAGGGTTCGGTCTTTACATAATAAATAATTACTACGTTTTAACTCCCTACACAAAAATAGAGGTGTTTATGATAGACTGCTATGCTATGCTAGGAAGTGGTAATATCAAAACTTCGGATCCCTTGTCCCATTCATTCCTATTTCGTAACTAAGTGGAGAGAAAGGTATAGCTACATAGAGATAATGTAACTTTGAACTTCGATTTACAGTCTCCCTGGGTAGTGATTCTCTGAACAACGACGGTCGGACGGACGGACGAGTGAATGTCCAAGCGGCGAGTTTAAGCTCAATTTAGCAGCATTGTTTCATAGCATTACATAAACTCGCCGCTTGGTCATTCACTCGTCCGTCCGTCCGGCCGTCCTTGTTCAGAGAATCACTACCCTGATCTTGGTTGAGACGTCAAAGGACTGGTCAAAGTAAACGTCACTAAAACCGTCACTAAAGACGAGAATCTTAGCCAAAATCGGATCGGTTACCAGACAAGACACTCAACTCAACTAAGACTTCTAAGGGCCGTATCTATTAAACTTAGGCAAGACATTTGTCTAAAGATACGTCAAAGTAAACGTCAAGTCAATGAGAACCGTCATTTCTGACGTGCCTTTAGACGGAATCTTAGACTAAATCCATACAAAATCAGATAGATTTCAATTTATATTTTTCGTAAAAAGCGCATTTGTATTCCTATGTGCTGTAAAACCGATGTCAATCTACTTAAGTATATATTTTTACGGAAAACAAAACTTAATTCTACGACGCCCTTTGTAAAAACTGAACCTTCTGTATTTGACAGTTCTGTGCCCTACCTGCAAAGGGCTTAATGCTAAAACATTTTTGCTTATGGTTCGGGTTATTCTTCGTAATGGACGCCATGTTTTGGTAATAGGGAACACTCTTGGGGGCTTCTGGCCCATAGACATTACGTTTTTGTTTTTACGTGCTTATTGACACGGATAAGTGTTATACTTCCATATTTTAATATTATAATTTTACTTTCCGGAAAAATGTCTGTTTATTTTAAAAAGGTCAGTTAGTTGATTTCAGTAACCTACCATAAATGTAGAAGGCACTAAATCCTTATCCTTTATTCCTTACTAACATTGAAAAAGTGTGTTTGCTTGTTTGTTCCGTGCCACGATTGAACACTTCAACCCTATCCGCGTGAAATAAAAACACATTTATATGTAAATTCGTTCACTTCTACATTCTTATATGAACACCTTGCCTACTATTCATACCCCCGACAAAAACGTATAGTTTCAACAATCTCAAGGGTAGATGTCACCAGTCGTAAATACACCAGTATTGCCCCCAAGGGACTTAAAAGGATAGTTTCGTATTCTCTGTACAATGTGTGATTTACTTTTGGGAAATCTGTTGCGACCGGGCACGTGTTATAAAGCTACAAGTAACAATTTTACAGGTCTAAACTGGCAACACTCCTCAAGTGGCTGGTCGTCATTGGTCGAGATTGTGGTCAAATGGAAACTTGTAACCTGCCAATTGTAATTTGTAGCTTTATAAAACAAGCCAATGGTTGCGACTGATAATATAATTTCTACTTTGGCAACACTAATCAAATGGGTGACGGTGCCGGACATTTGCAAACTGATACCTATTGTATATGGGACCGTTCAAGTATTATATTACGTAAGCAGATTTACTACAATTATTTACCAGGGCAGGATTTATTACAATTATTTGGTCAGTCGAGTAGTAATAGTAACGAGTGCTAGGTATAGTCACGGTACGAATAGGTTCGTCACTTTTGGACCTTAAAAGCGTTGAAATAGAGTAGAGTAAATCGAAAAGTAAGGAACCTTTTCTTACCCTGACTATTCAGTTTAAATCGGTGAAATTTGAATTTGAAGCACATGAGAGCGGGCAAGGAAGCGATGTACTTACCAACACTTAAATAGTCTATCAACCTTTAAAGTTGTAACTTCTTCATTGAAATTACTAACATAAACTTAACATACTTAGTTACCTACTCATAAGTATTATATTATAAAGAGCAAGTTAAAGAATTTAGAAGAGAATGAAAAACAAATAGCAGTTATTTTTGTAATCTAATTAATAAACCACCAGATTACAAAACATTCAAACATCATTTATAAAGTGATAGCATCTGTTTTTTTATTTTTACACACTCAACATGCGTGCTAACGTAATGTTAAAAGTTTTTAAAAACCATTAGCTTTTACAACCGCTGACGAACAAGGTCATAACAATTTGAGTACTGAAAACATTACACATTTTCATGAACTCTGTTAATTTGAGGCTAGCTTTTGCAAGTTTATTTCTACTCAGCTCGGAATAGCTTTTATTATTAATAAAATTCAGGATACTTCGCATGACTATGGCCGGTTCCTATATCCATACCGCGGACAGGTAGGCTACTTCGGATTAAAATCACATTAAAATTTGACACATTTTGTATGGGTAAATGTCAAATTTTAACCCTAAGTAAGCCATCTATCTGCAGTTTGAATATAGGACCCCGACATTGTTTGTTATTTTGTTGAAGAAGCACGCACACTGACAATAATTGGATAAATAGCTGGCTTTTTAATATGTAACCGAAACAAACCGAGTGCAATTTAGAATATGTTATCTGTGACTGGGTTGCCAAATGTGATAAAATTACTAGAAATCAGGGTTTATTTAGTTATTTTATGTTACGTGTTTTTAGTATTCCTCGTTAAAACTAATAATTATAATTATATAGACCTTCAAATTATCTATTTATCTTAAAATACCTTCAAACAAGGTCAAATTAAGATGTCACGATTAGCATAGTTCGTGAAGGGTAATAACGACATTCTTTCAAAAAATAAACTGATTGTTCATTCACAAATCCTAATCAACGAATTATTAATTATATGTGCTTCATAATACAATAACGTATTTACTTTCAATTATTTGTTGTAGGAATGTTGTAAAATTGATAAATAGCTTTTGAAACATTACAGGAAGGTTTTAGGTTACCGCTAGCAACACTTAATCGCTTATGTCATTGTCATGTCAAACAAGAATTCAAGCATCAACGAACGTTCGATTCCGAATCTAAATATTAAGAATTAATTCGGTAAATAAATAAAATATGAATACGCTAACTGATAATAACGTGGATAATTGTAACGAGGAAAATTCCGCGGAGTCACCGCCGCTAAGGCGGCGCCGTTCGAGTTTTTTTGAACGCAGGAGCATCGGTATTGTTGAGAGCATCATTTATGTTATATTGTTAGTTATAAACGATTTAAAACATGAGCATTGACGCAAAGTAGCGTTATTTAGTAAATATTGTTGATAAAGATAATACTCATCGGTTTTAAATGCTTTGTAATTACCATTTAAACACAAAACATTTTAATCCAATTTGTTTGTTTAGTGCCCGAACCCACGATGGACATTGAAGATAACGACTCCCAGGATGACAGAGATGGTGGAGACCTCAATCAGTATGTATTATTCACAAATTGTAAGCCAACTAAACATTCAGATTAAGATATTTTGAAACTGCAGTTAAAGAGATTTCAAAGTGTTCCAATCTTAATCTTATCGTGAAACCATGTAATTGTCCAGGATATAAAACTATACTATGCTTGAGCTATTTCCTTCAGTTTAGCAGTTAAGTGGTAAAGCTCGACAAATAGATAGATGAACTAATTCAGTTTTGCATTAAACTCTTTGGACATCTACAATCACCAACACTGCAGAGGTTAAACATTGTTTTTCTCCATTACAGATACTATGCACAACTGCTGAGTGAGAAGGACCAATGGAAGAAAGAAGTTCAGAACCGCAGAGGTATTCTACATGATGCTGAATTGTAAGTGTTACATATAAATAATATTTTTCCAGAGTAATACGTTTGAAAATAGGAATACGTTTAACCTAGTTAGTTGGTAATTTAGTACTTTGTCTTTGGATATATGCTAATCTTTGACCAATACTGTGAATCGAACCAAGGACTGGTAGCTTTATAGGCAGGGCAGGGTCACTACCAACTAGGCCAATATATTGTCAAATGTATTACCTATTTTAATTACGTTACATTAAACAATTTTTTTTTACAGGCAACTGAACATTGCAAAGAAATCTGATAAGATCCGAATCAACTACAGCATCCTGTCTAATGAAGACATTGACTTCATCAGAGGCAAGCCCAACTTGACAGACCTCGTTGACAGTGTCAAAAAGCTACAGAAATCAACTACGGTGACCTACGCTTTGTTCAAGAGAATGTGCGAATTGGACGATGTCATATTGGATCATGCGGAGGACAAGGTTCGGAGAATTACAAGCGCTCTATTAGAAAATAGTGCTGGAATTAGTTAAATAAATGTATTGGTAAGAAATGTTTGTTGTTTTATTCAATTAAATCAAATCGTTTTTGTAAGAAACTGGGATCAGCAGACTTATTGCCTAACACACTCGCAATCTACTGATGATAATTATGTTGTCAACTGTAACCTATGTACTATCATAAGCAACAAAAAATATATAGGTTCCATTTTGAGGATAATAAATTAAGAGTGGAAATCGCCTAAATAATAATTTTCTGTCCAAACAAAAAGATATAAGCTTTTGTCGCCGACTGTACAAACTGCGCAATTTTGCTTTGTTTAAATTTTGCTTGGTGGAAAGTAAATTGTTAAGGAATTATTTAAAAAATTGACCAATTTTGGCACCTTTATTTCAAGATGGCGGCTAAAGCCTCCCCCCACCCCAAAGGTCGAAAACTTGATTTTTATTAGAACCCCTTAACAATATCCAACAAAAATAATCTATGCTTTACCTTTTGTAAAGCAAAGGCCAAATTCCCTACAGACTGGACTACACTTGCCACTGTTTGAATTTTGCCGTGTAATACGAATCTGGTTTAATCGGATATACTCGTATATCCAGTGCGGAGTGGTTAAACATTCCAGTGTTGTGACTACAATATCTAACCCAGGATTAACATAGCCTTGGCTGGCGGCCCTAAATATTCTAATAAGAAGTATTTGCATAATCATAACATATTCCGGCTGTACGTATAGCTACATATTGTAGATATATGTTAGAGTAATAGCTTCGGTTCGTAATAGTCTGGATGCTTACTGTCTGCATTTTTTTGGGGGCTATGTTCTGAGACGGATTATCAAAGCGAAATTATGGACTGCTGACTTTTGCTAGCGGTATATTGCGAGGAGATTCCGATTGTCTGGAATTGGTACGTCTTTTCGTCCCCTCCATGACAAAATTTGACTTCTGTCCACGTTGCCGCCACCTACTGGCAGCGCCTGCGTCGCGCACTCTAGCTCACTCCAAGTCGCCACTGGTTCACGCCTTGCATTTGGTGAACACGCTTGTCGAGTCTGCCCCTGATTGTGATGTATTTGCCAGTGGATGGAAGGTTGTGTGTATTGAATGTTAGAAGTTATGCGAGAAGATGGATGCCTGCATTTCTTCAGTGTAAATAATATCTATTATTGTCATGTCTTGTCTTATATTATGTTTTTATTATTAATTTGATTGTCGTTGTTAATTTATATTTAGTATGTAATTCACAGTGCTGTAGTGTTAAACTGTTATGCTGTGTAATTATTTTTAAATAAATAATAAATAAATAATCAATTTGGCAGTGTAGGTAACATACTGCTTAGAGGCTCCGTGCACCGGAACAAAAATGTATTTTAGGTAGAGACCGGCCCGCTATCCCATTCAAGGGGTTTCGAATGGGTTTTTATAAGGATTTATTTAGAAAGGCCGTATCGCTTGAAAACCGTTCGATTTGCTTTTTAAAGTGCTATTTATATGTGTTACCCTTACCAAATCTGTTCCGTGTACGTCTTGCTCGATTTTATTTTACCACTTTGTTGGCGTCACTAATATGTATATTCTTGCCAATTACAGCTTTCTAGCTCTAAGGGTCTCTGAGCTAGGCTGCGGACGGACGGACATGGCGAAACTATAAGGGTTCGTAGTTTGACTACAGAACCCTAAAAATCATACGACCTCGTATTTTATGGGATGAGTTTGTATTCATCATGCTCTCTCAATAAGCTTGTCAATGGATACTGAAGTCGATTGAGACAGCAAGATAAAAAGGAACTTTTCCGAACAATTACGATGTCGTACCTATGTTTATTCACTACATCTTAGGTGAAGGGCTAATATTAGTAGTCCCCTACTCAAAAGCCAGCAGGTCGTAGGACCTTGTGCAGGGTCCGTCCGGATCGCTACCACCATCTTATCCCATTAACCTACCGCCAAACAGCAGTGTTCGCATTGTTGTGTTCCGGTTTGGGGATAAGACAGCCGGTGAAATGACTAGCATAGAGGCATTCCATCTTAGTCTTTAGTGTTGGCAACGCATTTGCAGTCTTAGGATTGCATTGCAGTCTTGTGAATGCGAATGTCTATGGGTCACAGTTTCCACTTACCATCAGGTGGCCTGTGCTCGTTTGTCTTCTCTATGCCATAAAAAAAAGCTCAGAGGGCAGCGGCGCCACTGGGGGCTACGTTTTGGCACTATAACTCGTGTAGCCCCCTGTTGAGACAGCGACAAGCGGAAAGCCCCGGAGGTTTTACCGGTCAAGTTGGACATAACCAACCCGGGCCCCCGCTGGGGCCGGTATAAATGGCATTTCTCCCAGGTCGAAAAACTTTACGGAGTAAAGTACCTACCTACTGACTGCTAGTCGAATTAAGTAAAATTTAAATACTCCTGAAACTGAACTTTTGTTAAGGGCCGAAGCTTAAGTACCCGAAACCGACGTCCGTGCATGACTCGATGTATGAATATGGAAGAAGCGAAAGAAATTTGTCAAAATCGTTGCAAATGGAAAGAAGTGGTCGCTGCCTACCCCTCTGGGAAACAGGCGTGATTTAATGTATCTATGTTTGTATGTCCAACTTTTTTTTTTTCATACAATTTAAATGTAATTTTCAATGTACGCGATCCAATTCTCCATTTTCCTCAAGGAAATGTCGCACAAGTCGAATAGAATCGATCGTTGCATTTAATGCCCCAAGGTCAGAGGCGCCCTACACTGTATCGATTGATAGATAGATGCGCTCGACGAATAATTTGGTATCTAGGTAGTTTATAGCTAAAAAACGAACACCGTCCATATCCCGAAAAATTAAACAATACCCGGGCAAATCTAAGGCCCGTATTAATAAACTAATCTCAACTCTAATGCTTGTCTTAAGATGTGTCAAAAATGACAGTGTTCTATGGTTGGACGTTTACTTTGACGTATCTTGTGACGCACATCTCAGCCAAGATGAGTTTATTAATACGGGCCTAAATAATTCAGGTTAGGTCTTATAATGTTGGACATAAGACCTTTTATTTGATCGCAGTAAACGTTGCCGTTTGATTTGATTTAGTGCTAAACCTACACGGGCAATCTAGCAACAAAATAAACAAAGATTACAGCGTAAGATAATTCCACGCTACTTTTTTCTTAACCTACATTAATTACACATAAGTTCAACTATAACCACCGATTTCCTCGTCACGCCATTCTTACTAATAGTAATAAAGAAACTGAGTAAAGTGGGTCACATATTGATTAGCATAGTCATGGTTTCATTGGAAGGAAGTGGAAAAATGCAGCCGCTCAAGGCCTCGCGTGCCACATTACTATGGAAGCCGCTAGAAGCTTAACCAGTCATAGTGGTCATATCATAATCGATGAAATTTGTTTTAGATTCACTCTATATTACTGACGTGTAAAAGCCGTGACGTGGACAATTGACGAAAGGAACGTAGGTACGTAAAAAAGTGTTCTAAAAAAAAACTAGCCATATTTTTTGAATCGTGAAGGCGGATCAAAGAAACGAACACACTTTCATAGTTATAATATTAGGAATAATAAGGAACCAAGGATAAAACTACAAAGGCATAATGATACTTAAATACCTACCTACGTTCTAATCAATCACCCAGTGACCCCGTTTTGCCGTGAAAGACAAACAACACAAAAATAAATTAGGTACCGGCAATAAAAGCAAGTGCATCAAACCGAACGAAACGTTTTCGAATTTTGAATAATTCACCCGCTCCAATCCACTCACACTTTCTATTCGATAACAACCTTTATAACAACTGAAGTGACTTAACCGTCTGTAACTTAGTGCCAGTACACTGAGTCCTTTGATGATGTTACTGCTGTTGTGGAAACCTATTCGGTTAAGGTAAAGTAAGATTTACTGCGTTTTGTTTGAAGAAGACTAAAGGCAAGCCACCACTGAGAGAACCTTGTCCCATAAAACCAACGATTAATTCCTATGTTATTTCTATCTCGTCACTTGACACTGTCACTGTGACGAGGCTCTATGGTGGATGAACATTTAGACTCCTTGATGGTTCATACCTATAGCCGCGCCGTTCGTAGAGGCCCGATTTGACGGCTGTCAACGCATTACAAAATACAAGCTCAAACATGCCTTAAATACATTTTTTGTACTGAGTTGACAGCTGTTATTTCGGGTATGAATACGATTCAGTCGAGGCCTCGCGGGACAGTTCTATGGTTTGTTAGACGTATTTTCTGATATTTTTATTTTTTTGTATAAATTACTCCGATCTTCTTTCCATATTGACATATTTTCTGATATGTTTATATTATTGTATAAAAAAATCCGAACGCATTCTTTTCTTATGGACATATTTTTTGATATTTCTATTTTCTTCCTATGGACAGATCTACTGTTATGTATTTGCCTTGTGAGATCATTTTCACAGAAGATTTGTCATAGTAGCGATTTTTTCCCTACATCGTAATAGGTAGTTAGGTTAGGTTAGGTTCGTTTTTGTATCAGGCCCGTAGGCCAAAAATACCCAGAAGTAGGAGCTCAATTTTTTTTTGGAATGGGCCAATGGCGTTCGGTTTTTTTTTACAAGATAATAAAAATACCACACATGTCTATATAGGTAAATAATGCGTTCGGAGTTTTTTATATAACGAAATAAACATATCAGCAAATATGTCTACTTATAGAGAAAGAAGGCGTTCGGAAATTTGTCTACAGGGATAGAAGGCGATCGATTTTTTTTATACACGAAAATAAAAATATCAGAAAATACATCTAACAAATTCAGCCAAGTACACAAAGCAAATAGGCTGGCACTATACCTCAAAATCTATGTAACATAAAAACACATGAAATTTTGCTTATTTGTTACTAGCAGAGCTGTTGTCCGAGACTCCTTCCGCGAAATAACCTATGTTCAACAGTATTCCTCAGGGATAATGGATAAGGATTCTGGTGAGTTTTTTTCAAATCGGCCCATTAGTTACGGAGCCTATTAAATACAAACAAACAATCAAATCTTTCCTCTTTATAATATTAGTGTAGAAGATCACTTAGTTTAACTAGAACGCTAAATGTTATAAATGCAGCTCAAATTTGGTTATTAGGTAATATTTGCATTTTTATCACTGACTGACTCAGTCACTCGTCATAAAGTTAATCTACTTCCGGATGACTAAAGAAGTTGAGGATGTAGCATCCAGCTGGGTAATTGTGGGTATTGTTATATGTGGGTTGATAGAGTAAGGAGTGAAAAAGTCAGAGAGAAATGTGACCTAAAAGAAGATGTAGTGACTAAGATTGAAAAGGGCATGCTTCGATAGTTCGGTCATTATAACGGATGGATGAGAGAAGATTGACGAAAGAGATATACAGATTGAAAGTGAGTGGACGGGTCGGAAGGGGCCGCCGTAGGCGTACTTTTTCGAATCAAATCATAGAAATACTAGAATAACCTCCTCCTTTTTTGAAGTCTGAAAAAGGACCGAATCTTAAGTACCCGAAGCCGACGTGCGTGCATGACTCGATGTATGAATGTGGAAGAAGCGAAAGAAATTTGTCAGGATCGTAGCAAGTAGAAAGAAGTGGTCTCTGCCTACCCCTCTGGGAAACAGGCGTGATTTAATGTATGTATCTATGTATTGTTATACAAAGGAAACCAACCGATAACAGTAAATTTTTATCTAAAAAAAACGGAGTCAGAAACGGTTTTTTTTTATTGATTATTTCCAAAAGACTTAAAAACTAAACAGCCAACAAACAGTCTTAGCTACTTATATAATCTTTAATTTTAAGTCTGTATTAGGTATCATTATTAATAAGTTAGAATTAAATAACGGTAACATACGAAGGGTTCCATACCATTATTGTATGGCGATACCCTTTAATTTTCGATGTAAAAAAATATTTGTTCTTATAGCGGCTATAGGAATACACACTAACAATTTCAAGTGTCCTCATTGCAGTTTCTAAGATACAGCCCGCCGGCGGACTGACGGACAGACAGACGGACGGACTGTGGACGTTTAGTAATAGGGTGCCTACGGTACGGAACCCTAATAACCATTAAGCAACTGGTAGTACTGTATCTACTAAAGCAGTCAACAGTGTAAATTGAGTCACTAAATTGCCCACTCGATAGTGAAACGTAATTTCATACAATTAGGGCCACTTTTTCTGGGACAAATTGGATGGATCCTAATGGAGATAAGTAAGCAATAAGTTGCAAGTTACAAGCAAAAAGCGTTTTTTTTAAAATTACTGTCCGAAAAGGTTATAATAATTTTTACACCAGGACCACTATATTTTTGACGACGCGCTGGCCTAGTTGGTAGTGATCCTGCCTACGAAGCTAGCGGTCCTGGGTTCAAATCCCGGTAAGGTAAGGGCAGATATTAGTGTGATGAGCGCGAATATTTGTTCCTGAGTCATGGATGTTTTCTATACAAGGTGTTACAAAAATACCCGTAAAGCCGAAAGGGGGTTAAATGGTACCTTATAATAAGTCCATTTACAATATTTGAGAACCGTAGGTACTATCACCGCATGACTTACCGGCAAAAAAAATAAAACCATTATTGTTTTCATTGATGTGTAAACCCTATTTCAGTAAAATTAAAGAGTAAACTACGCAGAACGTTTATGTACCTACATGTTTACCTAATTCGTGAAACGATCAAGAGACATACTAACAAAATGTACAGAATTCGATTAGATAGATATTACAAGTCGAGTTTTGGATGATTTTAAAAGACCTAATCTTACGAAGAAACCAAAACTAACACTTGCTTTTTCGTAATGAACGTCAAATTTACAGGAACGGCTTAAAGTGAACTTCGCCTTGTTCAATGCACAATCTCGCTCGTCGGGATATGGCTTTTAGACCTGTAGTGGGAGAAAAATAGGCTTTGATAACATTAGAGTTTGTTATTTTTTGATATGTCGTTGGAGGCATGTTAAATAGCAATAATCTAAAAAGTTAGAAAATTATAGTCGGGGGTTTCGGACATATTGACATATTTTAATTTTTGCCAATAACTTTGTAAATATAGAATTAAAGTTTAAAAAAACGGTGGCATATCGTATATCACTTTAATTTCTTTACAATATTCCGATTTTAGAAACCTGGAACACCTGCATTCTGGTAAACAAAAAAATGCTAATTACTTTGTAAATAATGAATTAGAGTAGCTGATATCGCACAATTATGATATAATCGATCAACTTAATACACTGGAAAAAAGTTAGAAATGTAGACTATCGGCCTGTCTAGATATTAACTTCTGGTGAAGCAGTAAAGCCAATATTGAATTAGAGTTTGTAGAGTTCATTTATAACCAGTCATGACAATGATCTCAGTTACCAAACAAAAGATTAGAAATATAAAATCATGGGGACACTAAATACTGATACGTAAAGCACTCCGTGATACGTAGGTATAATTCAAACTCGCGCGCGCGGCGTGCGCGCCTCGATGTGGGAGCGATCGGCGGTGCGGGGTTGCGTGGTGCCCTTGACTGCGGGCGGCGCGGCCACGAGCCACGATCGCCCATCACTTTTCTCAAAAAAATTGCAAAGCGTGTTTTTAATTAATACATAAATATCAATGGAAAATAGTTATTTTGTTATACCTTCGCTAAAGGAAATGGAAAGACGAAACTTTCTCTTATTTATTCCTATATTGTTAAGTAGCATTTTATGAGTTGCCTTTTTTCACCCAGTACACTATGAAACTAGGTAGGGTGATTTAAAGCCGGTTTTCGTCCAGTTAGCTGAGTTGCCAGCTTTGGAGGACTAGAATAATATGGTCAAGTAATAAAATGTATAGAGAAAAAAAATAACTTTAGTGCTAATATGCTTTATTTTAGGTTAGATCAAGCATTCAGTTATAATTGTCACAGTTTTTTATAAAAAATGTTAATGATAAAAGTACCAATTTTACTAGTTTTCGTCCGCAAATTTTGGGTTTCGACCGAAAGTCTGTCAGGTAGTTTTCGACCATTTTGTAGATGAGCTAAGAGATAGTAAAAAAAACGAATTGGCTAACAATATCTATTCTTGGTACTTAATATAAGTTTTCTTTCATATTACCAAACAACATAAGTATTATTTGAAAATAAATAAAATTTAGTTAATCCTTGTCCGAAAACTGAGGTGTAAATTTTAGTTTTCGTCCACTCCAGAGTAAAAGGCCGGAAATTAATGTAATAGTTTAGCCGTTTCTAGATTTCGTCCATATATTTAAATGGAATGTCTAGTCGAGTAACCACCAAAGATCATTTTACATCAAACAAATATAAATCGGCATAGGTTATTACAAATTGAGACTGACACAAAATCACACCTGACTTTTCAGTTTTCGTCCAGAGGACGAGAATTAAATATTTTGCAGATTACGTAATTCAGTATTAGTTCACTAAAATTTTATATGTTTACCGGAGATAATATATGATTACACCGTAATTTTAAGTTCATTATATTCTAATTGAGCCTTATGCACAAAAAGAACCTAATACTACCACGCAAAAATACTTAAAAATCTTGGCGTGAAATGTCTTGGTATCACTAAACTTCCACGACCGCGACAACACTTTCGTAACATGAAAATTAAACACCAACCGTAGTTTTTATTAGTCTCAACTTAAATAATATATTCATGTTTGTGAAATTAATGTTTGGCTACTAAGGGTCCCAACGAGACCAAACATGCGCGAGCAGCTGATTTTATTTTACTATTCCAGGCATTTGTTCTAAACAGCACAGTCTACTGGACGAAAACTGGAACCGGACGGAAAACCGGTGAAATCACCCTACGTCACAGATAACATGAAGTTTTGGCCAACAGTTATTTATCTAACATTTTAAATTGACGAAACCACCACATAGAAGGGTTCCGTGCGGTCTACTAAGGTAAATGTACGCTTCCCCGAATCTGCCGTATCACCGAATTCCTCATATTTTAAGCTTTTAGTCAGTACTTACAGTTGTTATTAAGTTGTGATTTTTTTTTTAGCTAGCTATATACCTATCCCTTCCACTACGTGGCCAATCTGGCCATTTGCTGTCTCAGTCGGGACGCAACAATCAATTAAGTTAGTTGATCGCTGATCGCCATTAAGTATGGGAGTTCTTGTGAAAATCGATAAAAAATCGCGTATACTTCATAAAACCGTATTACGTTACCTTTGTGTTTGAAAATGTGGTTTTTCAGTGTTGTTATTTAATTAGTTTTTGACTTCTGATAAATAAAGTGAATTTAGTGTGGTCATATTTATAGAAATTAACAAAAATGTGAATTCGAACAGTGTCCGGAATCAGGGAGAGCGTAAACATTTAAACATTTAAGCCGTCAATGTTTTAATACTAGCTTGGAGTTAATTATTCAATTATTATTTTTACTACACATAATGTTAATGTTTTTTGATATAGAGTTGTAAAAATAATTATATAAAAAGGTAATAAAAAAAACTGGTTTCAAAGACTGTTAATAAAGAAATATTTTAAATTTGAATAAAGGGTTTCTGGCTACCATATAGATAATCATTTTCAAATTATAATCAGATTTTTCTTTTTTTATTCAATTTGGTCACATTACACAGCATGACGTGTGTCAAAGGTGTGAAAATGATTTAAGTTTTTGGGTATTTTTTTAGTAATTTTGGATAAACCGCCTATTACTGGCTAACCTCCAGTTACTAACCAAAATGTAAAAATATAATTTAAATGAAGGGTTCTCAGTATGAGCAATTATCGAATTTCCTGGACAAAAACTACGTATTGTTGTATGGTAGGGCAAGATATGTACCTAATTTAACATTATAAAATCCTTTTACTCTTGTTTTACAAATAAATAAATTCAGATTCTGATTCTGATTCTGTCGAAAGTATGCACAGTAGCAAAGTTTTGGCCAGTAATTTAATAAACTGGCCAGTAACAAGCGATTTACCCTATCAAATACAAAAAAACAATCGTCTTGTTCCATATTTTTACTATTTCCTTAAAATTCTTGAACTTGAATAAATAAATAAAAAATGCCTTTTGTTAGACCAAAGTTTGAGCACCACTGAGCGGCAAAATTTCATAATTTTTTCCCTAGTGCGGTGAAGCGGCAGCCCGGTTCGGTATTATGTGCAAATCCAGTTTGGTTAAAAAACGGGGTAAGCGATTGAAAAACCTTTAAAAAAATTTAAACACATTTGTAACCATGTAATTTATTTCCAGGTACATTAAAAGGGTGACAAATTTATTAAAGTAACCATTATTCTATTGATTATAATCGCATATAAATCCCACACCTTATTTTAAAAAAAACATACCTCGAAACGTACGTTTTTAGGTTCGGTTTAGGTTTACTTTACTAGGTTCATATATCTAATTTAAAACCACTAGGTATCTTATAACGTGAATTAAAAAACCGGGCAAGAGCAATATCGGACCATGCTCAGTGTAGGGTTCCGAAGCCGTTAAGTACTAAGAACAACTAACTCAAAAAATAGCAAGTATGAACAAATTTTCTATTGAAACTTATTTGGGGCTGTCTTAGAAGATTTTTAGTAGGTATTAACACTTTAGGTAATCATCCTTTAATTCTCAAGAATCAATCAATTTCGGTTAATTAGACCTCGCGACAAACTTAACTTTGCCGTTCGAAAACTGTTATCCCCATACATGGCATAGGTTGCGGTCAGTTTACCAACACCGCATATAACAATAAATAAATAATTACGTGAAGTACCTATGGGAGGTAAGATGATTACCTACCCTTTTTTAAGATTTTATTTTACCACTTTGTCTGCGTGACTAATATCAGTACATGTATATTCATGCCAAATAAAAGCTAGTACTACCTAGTACTGAGTCTAAGCTGAGGAGATGGTGAGACTATTAAGGGTTCATACTCATACTCATACTCATACTCATTTATTGGTTCGTAGTTGGACTACTGGCCATCAATAAATTTTTTGAAGCCGCTGCTAGGAAATTGTTTTTTTTAAGAGATAACTAGGGTAAATCGTCAGTAACTGGCCACCCCCCGGTAACTGGCCACTTTGCAATAAAATGAGTTAAGAAAGATATTTGTCCACATTTTTGCGATTAAACTAGAATACCAAGATCTTGAGTTATTACCCGGGGTAGGTACTGTCCCAGTATCTTTACTAACAGCGTCAGTAAGAAATTTCTTGGTGGCTAGTAACTAAATGACACTTTCTAAAGTGGCTAGTTACTGACGATTTACCCTACTATTGTAATACTAATATACAGGTCGTTTTTTCAATGAGTGTCCAAATTTTAGGGACTATCTCTGTAGGTCATACTCATTAATATTTAATATGGGACCAACATCCAAATCAGCTGTTCCATACAAACTTCGAGAGCTAAACAGCCGAAAGTTGATCAGTATGAGTTAGTCCCTAAAATTTGCACACTCATTAAATAAACGCGCTGTAGGTACATCTTTCAGCTTTAAACTGCATCTAATAATATGCGCACGTAAACAAACAATGATTGCGAAATGTTTGACGATCGCAGGGAGTGCGCGGCGGCGGCGCGGCGGGGGGCGAGGTATCGCTCCCGCGCGCCGGCCGCCTTTAAGGCCCCGCGCGGGCCGGTTATGAATTTCGCGCCTTTTTAAATAGATTAAGTATACTGTTGTACTACTACAAGCTAAACACAGAAATTTCTAAATTTCTGTAGTATGGCTGCAAACCTTATTTTACTGTAGTAGACTTATCTTTACAGACTTTAATTCAATATTAGATGTTTTATGACAGCAAACGCATATATCTTTTGAAGCAGATATCTTATTGCTCTAAACTTTTGGTTTGTTTATTAACTTAAGAATTGAAAGATATTGCTGTGGATTTTTCAAACTCTAATTCAATATTGGCATAATAATACACTAATTCTCGTTTGACTATGTCCCAAGCTAAAAAAAAATCTAACAACTTAATAGCATAAAGCGACAAACATATTATAAACGATAAAGCAAAAACTTCGCACTCTAATTCAATATTCATCAATGAGCAATAATAAAATATAAATACCTCATTAATACCTAAAGCTCGTTCTAACTTTTCGCCATATTTTACAAATATGCTTAGAAATATGTCCCATGCCACTAAGCAAACTTTTTTCAACATTAGAATTTTAATAACTTGTAGGGCAAAAATCCGGTCCCACTATTGGGCATGTTGACAATTATTAAATTGGTAGTTAGGCCTCTCTGTTAACATAATCTATACTAACTCCGGTTCCCTTACATGACAGCTTACTAGGGTTGACAATATTTTTGGCTTTGAAAATGTATTACATTTTTTACGGGGTATTTTGTAACACGTTGTATAAGTATTTATATCGTTGTCTAGTACCCATAATAAAAGCCTTGAGCTTAGTTTGGGACTAGGTCAATTGGTGTGACATTGTCCCCTGATATTTATTTATTTATTTTATTTATAATTTTACTCGGTAAAACCATATTGCCTTCGACCTGTTAAAGTATCGTATTGTTTATCTTGGCCGCCATTACTGTCACGTAAATAAGAGCTATCAGAACGTTGACAATACGGTAACATGCCAAAGCAATATTGTTTTACCCGTAGAATAGAGGCCCTAGGCTGAGATTCTACACGGTAAAACCTTATTGTTTTTGACTCGTTTCCGTATTATCAACGAGTTGATAGCTCTTATTTACGTGACAGTAATGGCAGCCAAGTTAAAAACATTAAGGCTTGTCCACGAAAAAAAGTAGCCATCAAAAACTAAGTCTCCACTGTCTCCCAGTAGGTCTAAGTAGTTCAAACCGCAATTAAACTGCCAACTGAGTATTCTTTTATACGTGTAAGAATCTAAAATACATACATTTTTCCTTACAAGTTGTGAAAACCTACATAATGCCAGTTAAGGCTTAGACCTAAAATGATTGCATACAAATGTGTGTACTTCTGCCATGATTTAAAACAATTTATGACCTCCACACGGTAATTAAAAGTGTGAAAAGACATTCGTGGAACATTATAGCGTCAATAATCTATTTGAGTAAAGAAAAAAAAAGAAGATCTGTGACCCAAACGTGAAAAATACAAAATCTAAGACTAAAATCCATAGTTTTCGAAAGTTACCCCAAAAATGGATAGCATCTGATATAAATATCCATAACAGCACTCAAAACGAAAGGTGAAGAGTCCGTCTATAGTTAATTTATTTAAAAAATGTAATTTCATGTTGAAGTCCTTTAGTTATATCACAGTGGCTACTTTTTTTCGTGGACAAGCCTTACCATAACACGGTATTGTCTGTGTCAATTGAAATTGCCAAAGATGAAAACAAATTAGTACTTTTTGACACATAACCTCAAATATTCATCAAGCGTGTTTTAACTTCAAATAACGAATAACTAATATTTATTTAATCCTTAACTTACCTACTGTGAAAGTAATGATCAAGTGTATAAATAATTGCAAGGACAACTTTATCTTTAAAAGCACGTGATTATCGAGTAATAATGGTAAATTGGTTCATTTGGTTGTGCTTACGTCTTTGGCAATTTCAATTGGCACAGACTATAAAGACAAAATGGTTTTACGAAGTTGAATAGAGGCTCTGTATGTATGTGATGGTTTGTATGCTTATTTTTTTTTTTAAATTATGTAAATGTAACAAACCTCCTTGTGTTCCAAAAATAATTTATTACTATTGTATTATTAAATTATTATTATTTATTTGTGCTATCGAAAAGACGACGGGTGGCCCAGTTTCGAGGAGGGTGGCGTCGATAGATTCATGATACGCTGCCTGCCTGCGGGGAACAGTTTGCTGCGAACTGCCCTCCCTTATTGTACAGTTAGCCAAATGCAAATTGGCAAACTCAACAATATGACAATACGCCAAAAATTCCATATCTAGGACGTAGCGTGGCAAATGGCCGATTTAAGTAATAAAAATGTCGTTTGCAACAATATCTCAAAAACTTAAATTCCTTGTAGCGATTCAACGATTCGCATTTCTGCTCTCTTAAGCCAATAGTCAGTTTGTCAAATTCATCATTCAATTTTATTTTGTCAGTTATAAGGTTACAGGGGGTTTATCTTAGAAGTTAATGCCTATTGGGTTATAGGACGACAGATTTCACCTTGATCGTGTACGGCGTGTACCTACTTAAACACTTTGTATTACAATCGTCTTTTTTTTCGTTTTTTGTTGTTTTGTTTTTATTAATAGCTTTCATATTAAATGTAAGTATCTACTAATGTGAACAGCGTTACCAAAAACTGCTTAAAAAAGTACTATTGAGATTTTATACAAACGATAATAGGGTGCTTAAAACATAAACCCTTTAGTTGGTATCAAAATATAGAGCTTTAAGGGATTTTAGGGACAAACTAAAGGCATAGGCGTACAAATTAATTCCGCCCATCGCCTTACAATATTCAAGCCTTCCTTCCCTTACGACTTCCACGGGAAGACATGTAGTGGCACTATTTAAACCCGGCAACCATACAGGGGGGTTCGCCATATTAATCTACACTAATATTATAAAGAGAAAAGTTTTGATTGTTTGCTTGTTCGAATTGAGTACGCGCCGAAAGTATTGAACCGATTTGAAAAATTCATTCACCATCAGAATCCTACATTATCCCTGATGAACATAGGCTATGTTTTATTTTTCTGCGCGCACGCAGTCGCGGGCAGCAGCTAGTTATAAGCAAGGGGCGGAATTTTCATAGCAAAAATCAAATGTCAAGAGGGATTGACCGTTAAGTTTCATCGACTATTCCAGTTATCGATTTTACTAGATAGCGGAATCCTATGACAAAATTCGCGATAATGCCAATTTTATGCAAAAAATTACTCCCGTGTATAAATTAAATGCATCTACAACGAAAACAGGGCCATTGTTAATGATGACAATGTAGAGAAAATAATGACGATTCTTTATTACTACAGACAAGATGAAGAAAATATAATAAGTAGTAGATATAGATTTCGATGCTGTTATTATGAATGAAGGTTAGTCTACTGTCAGTTATGCTGTGTAACATTCCCGTTTTGGTTTTATATTTATATTGTAAAAAAATAAAACTAGTTAGGTACTGTTCTATTAATTTATTATTTTGTTAACCTTTATACACACGTAATTCTTTTTGGTACTCTATAGAGAACATCAAAAAAAAGTCGTGCTAAGTGACAATTAATCATCGATAGTCGACAAAACACAATGGTCAATCCCTCTTAATGTTTGTTTTTTGCTATGAAAATTCCGCCCCTTGGTTATAAGTATAATATCAACATCTCGTCCCTTATACCACGGGGTCCGGTTAGCACGCAGCACGCGACACGTCAATTATTACAAAATACTTGGCTAATTTAACTATTTCTTACTACTAACGCGCAATTCTTTGGCTATGGGGTAGCCAGAAATACACGACTTCCCAGGGGAAATCTTTAGGGCAATGTTTCCGATTTAATGATCTGCAATTTGACTTTCACGGATACCGCAGATAAAGACGTTCCTTGGAGAAATTTGTTTCGCAGTCGAATTGTATAAATAAAAAAATAAAAAAATATAAGGGGACAATGTCACACCAATTGACCTAGTCCCAAACTAAGCTCTAGGCTTGTACTATGGGTACTAGACAACGATATAAATACTTATATAGAGAAATATATACTTAAATACATAGAAAACATCCATGACTCGGGAACAAATATTTGCGCTCATCACACAAATATCTGCCCTTACCGGGATTTGAACCCAGGACCTCTAGCTTCGTAGGCAGGGTCACTACCAACTAGGCTATCGCGTCGTCAAAAAAAATTAATAAAAAATTAATTAATTATTTATAATAAACTTCGGGAAAAATATTTCCTCATTACGAGCGTACATAAATAAGCAAACTAAAGTGGTATTTATGCAAGGATCGACGGTGGTCCAAATTTTGAATTGAATTAACCGTGTCATGTGCGAGACCCTCAGTGAGCGAGTCCGACTCGCACTTGTCCGGTCTTTAAAAAAAGATAAAAAGATAAAAGATGTTTATTCAGTAAGTAGGCCGCACGGGCACTTTTACACGTCAAAAATCTACCAGCGCTTCGCAAGAGACCACTGCTGAGAAGAAACGCCGCAAGAAACTCTACAGTTTTTGTTTGTTTTTTGTTTTTGTTTGAGTATTATTTTCTAAGAAAATAAATGAACAAATTTCTGTTAATGGCTAAAGAGCATAAACGCCACGTGGTCTTTTCTTTTCAGCTAGTGCTGTAACGCGGTTACAAACAAAATGACGTCATTCCGACCACTAGTCCCAAGAAAATAATGAATGAAAAAAAAAGTCAAAAAGCAATAAAAAAAATTATTTCAGAACCCTTTAAAAAGTACTATTTTAATTGCCTCTAAAACATCTCTAGATAAGTACGGTGGATATTAATCGTTCGATTAATTGAGCGATTCTGTAAGAAAACCTAGCGTAGGCGTCCCAATCTCTCTTTTCAAAGCAACTACAAGTGCCCAAGGTATTTTCTTTTTCTCCGCCCACGCTAGATCATTTCGCCATGATGGAAAGTTTATGAGTGGGACTTCAACCCTGACCTTTAAGCTCGTTGCCAGGTTCATTAGGCATTGACGTCGCTGATTTTGAATGCACTTCAAGTATAGATGAATGATGAAGTAGCGACAGCGTGAAATTGCATATGTAGTGGTATTGTGTGTTTATAGGCATTCTATATTTGAAATTTCCCTTTTCTCGTACTATCAGCATAAAAAGAGGTTTGTAATAAAATAATTATATTTCAATAATATTGTCAGTATGAGATTCTAAATATTAGAGGGCTGTTTTTATTTCATTGAATTTAGCAACGAATGAATTAATACTATTACTGCTGAGGACTGGGAAAATATTTGTCACCATGTCGAAAGTGAAGAAAATTAATATAGATGTCAAGAAGGGGAAATGGGTCGAATTACAGATCATAATATTATTATCATTACTTGTGACAGCTCAGATGAAGAATTAAATAATAGCAAATGAAAGCTAAAAAGGCTTAGTCCTGTTTTACTTGTTAAGAAGAGAAATATGATAAGATACTTACGTTATTCTACTTTTCATGCGAACCGTACAACCACTACAAATGCAATCCCACGCTCTCGCTAATTCATCTATAGTAGCGATACTTTTGGGATCAATAGGTACAGTCGCCTGCTGATAGATCTAACCGAACAGCGAGCCCATAAAAAGTGTTGTATTGGATTCTCAAAAAAGACTAACACGTGAAAATGACAGAAAAATGTGCTGTAAGGCTGCGGCTCCACTGAGGCGGAGATGAGCGGAGCTGTGCCAATATTAACCAATAGAATCTAAACTAACGTGCGCAAGGCGCGCTCGACGTGACCGCATGCGCCTTCTATTGGTTAACATTGGCACAGCTCCGCTCCGCTCATCTCCGCCTCAGTGGAGCCGCACCCTTACATTATGTTTTAAGTATCTGCTTGGATAAAAATTCAAGATGTAACTGCATTGTTAACCAAAAAGATTTCAATGGTAAATAAATTTCAGAAGTATCTAAGGGGACAAAATTCCAACATAATTGGATGGGGTAGATACCCAAAAAGGTCTAACCATTTGAGAAAATGAACTTAATCCCAAGACTTTAGGATTCCTAATTGTTTGCCACTTGAAACGCAATTAACAGCACAATTCGTGTCATCCATGTATGTGACATCGACTTGATATGACGTTAGAAAGTTATTTATAAATTTTACATTAATTATTACCAAGGTTTAAGACTATTACGCAAATATAACGTTGAGTAGAGACACAACCTAAAATAAGTCATAACTTGTTACAAATAACATTTTCAGTCTTAAAATTAGTAACATATGCTTCATTTTAGGTTGTATCCCCCCTCACCCCTTAACCCCTACTCACCCCGTTTTACGGTACGATAACGGGTGAAAAGAGATATTTTTTGTCGTTGCATAATAGAGGCTCTAATGGCCGCCTAGTGTTGGTAGGTATAAAAAATATACTTTTTGTGTGTCTCATAGCTAGGTACCTATATGAATATGGAAAAAAAACAGTCTCGGCACTTAATACTATTTCGTTACTTTCGGTGTCGAGACCCTCGATCCGAAGTTCTCAAGTGTTTACCAGCTTTTTATGGAACATTCACACATGGTTGATGAGACGGGTGACCAAAGAGCTGTTAGGTGAGGTGATTCTAGGAACAACTCGTTCTTAAACTCGGCGCACCAAATATTAACCGATGAGATGCAGTGGTCTCGTCAGAGCGTAGAAACCTCATTTAAGAAAAGGGGATGGCTTTATGTGCTTTAGCGCAAAGAACGTGAGAGAGATATTTTGCGCGCGTTAGTTGCAAACGTCAAATTCATATACATAATTGCTGTTTACTATAAAACTAAAACATCTATTAAAAAAAGCGGCCAAGTGCGAGTCGGACTCGCGCATGTAGGGTTCCGTACCACTATACATCTAAATAAATGTATTTCTTTATTCTTTATTATATTGGAGCGGATTGAATGAAAGGTAAAATGCGGTGTACGATTTATAACGTATTAAAAAAAAACTAATTATTAGATCTCGTTCAAACCAATTTTCGGTGGAAGTTTGCATGGTAATGTACATCATATATTATTTTTACATTTATCATTCCCTTATTTTAGAAGTTACGGGGGGGGGGACACACATTTTTCCACTTTGGAAGCGTCTCTCGCGCAAATTATTCAGTTTAGAAAAAAAATATATTAGAAACCTCAATATCATTTTTGAAGACCTATCCATAGATACCCCACACGTATGGGTTTGATCAAAAAAATATATTTGAGTTTCAGTTCTAAGTATGGGGAACCCCAAAATTTTTTTGTTTTTTTTCTAGTTTTGTATGAAAATCTTAAAGCGGTTCACCGAATACATCTACTTACAAAGTTTCCACAGTATAGCTCTTATAGTTACGGAAAAAAGTTGCTGTGACATACGGACGGACAGACGGACGGACGGACGGACGGACAGACATGACGAATCCATAAGGGTTCCGTTTTTTGCCATTCGGCTACGGAACCCTAAAAATGGTTAACCTTAGATTAAGAAGTTACAAGTTCTCAATAATGAATCAAAAACCAACGTTAAACATAGGGTTTCGAAGATTCAAGCGAAAATTTTCAAAAAAGTGGTCATGTTTAAAAAATAAAATTTTGTTTCTAATCGATTTTTCAGGTTTTCAGTTTCAAGGAAATATGATCAAGTTCAACATATTTAAAGAACATACGCATAGGCGTTATGGTTAATGAGATCCAAATATTAGAACACTACCGACTTTAGCTGATTATTATGGGGCCCCGTAAAGGCATTCTTAACTTACCCGGTTTATCCGTCGAGTGACCGAGCTCGTATGACTTCGCTCACTCAATCGACCGTTCGACAGAGACCCGCTTTTAAGAGCATAACCTCTGGCAGCTTCCTCACTTAAGTATTAGCTGGCTTTTCACTGAGGAAATACTGCCAGCATCTTTGGCACTATGCCACTCGGCTCTACATAGATTTAATTTAGCTTCTTTTAATGTACAGAGTTTTTATTCCATTTTACGTTGCATTAATTTTGTTACAGTTATTTAGTTTGAAATACATGTTACCTCCTCATTTTGTTAGTGTTATTATATTGACGACGCGTTTTGAGAAGTGACACTACGAAGCTAACTATAGGTATTTGTGTGATGAACGTGAGTACCGTAAAACGGGCGATAACGTTACGTCTATCGGAAATAATTTCAATCTTATATTTAATACCATATGTTTCATTTTAGGTCGTGTCCCTATTCACCCCTTAATCCCTCCTCACCCCCTTTTACGGTAGGTACTTGATGTTTTCTATGTATTTAAAATATAAGGGAGGGGGACAATGTCACACCAATTGACCTAGTCCCAAACTAAGCTCTAGGCTTGTACTATGGGTACTAGACAACGATAATAAATACTTACATAGAGGAATATAATGCTTACATAGAAAACATCCATGACTCAGGAACAAATATTCGCGCTCATCACACAAATATCTGTCATTACCGGGATTCGAACCCAGGACCACTAGCTTCGTAGGCAGGGTCACTACCCACTGGGCCAGCGCGTCGTCATTTAAGTATGTATTTCTCAATATAAGTACCTATATTTTTCTTTGACTAGTACCCATAGTAAGTACAAGCCTAGAGTTTAGTTTGGGACTAAGTCAATGTGTGTAAAACTTTCCCTTCGTATTTAATATAATAAATTAAAAATATCATAGTTAAAGAGAATAGACATACTTATCGAAGCGTATCACTTGTCCTTACATTGTCCTACTGAATCTAAACTTTTTAAACATTCTTTTTATTTTGTTTCAGTGTGTATTAATTGGTGACTATGTCAATTTAATCTACTGGATACAAGGGATCCTTAACTTTAAAGATATAAATCTCATATACATACAATTAATATGGTGTACCGAACTAGTTATTTGAGCACTTTGAATGTTACCTTATATATGACGCTGGCTGTACCTACCTAGGTATATAGCTACAGGATACAGGCTGATATTTTTTTTATGTAGGTTAAATAAACTCTAGCTTAACCTTGCTATGTTGGCGTGACCTTCTGTGGTATTTATGTATATCTGGACGGAAGCCGTGGGCGCTCTCACTCGGGAGGATAAAGTGCGAGTACCTATACAATTCCAATAGTAGTGCTATTACAGGCAAAATTGAAGAATGAATGTTCCCAGAGTTATAAATATCATGCAAATATTTACAGATAATATTAGCTTTTGAAGACATGTTTTTTATTTCTATTTTGTATGAATATGATGAAATATTTACTAGCGATCCGCCCTCGCTTCGTTTCGGTTTATGTGAGTTTTCTGTAACAACCGTACACAAACCAGTATTTATTATAACCTTCCTCTTGAATCACTACCTATTGCTGAAAACTGCATTGAAATCAGTTGCGTAGTTTAAAAGATCTAAGCGATCACAGCGGGAGCGACTGTGTTTTATACTTTGTAGAGACGATAACGCAAATTATCAACAAGTTTTTAGAGTCGTTAGACTGTAGCTCTGACTACCCCACTCTGGGAATAAAGGCGTGAGTTTATGGTTTATGTATTACGACCCGCCCTCGCTTCGCTTCGGTTTATTTGAGTTTTCTATAACACACGTACATAAAACAAAATTTATTATACATAAAAACCTTCCTCATGAATCACTCTATCTACTAAAAAAAACCGCATCAAAATCCGTTGCGTAGTTTAAAAGATCTGAGCATACATAGGGACAGACAGCGGGAAGCGACTTTGTTTTATACTATGTACTTAGTGATTAGTAAAACAACGCGTTGAAATATCACTACCTACCTGCTCGTATCGTAATGAAGGTTAGAAAGGAAGGTGTAACTTACTACTAATTAGTAACGAACTTCGTTGTATAGATAAGCAACCTATGTGTCTGTAGGTGGTAGAATAACGTTTTCTTTTTCCAAAGATCTCCGTAAACTTTACTTTTAGATACCTATGAAAAATGTTCAATGTTCTTTTATTTGTAATATAAAAGTATTTCCCTTATTTTAGGGATCGTTACAGGTACATGTTTGGCTGGAGGGGATATTTGAACTATCTTTTTGAAGACAGAATTATGTCCCATGTAAAATATGTTCACTTTTGATAAACATTTTGCTAAGTAACCTTTGAAAGGTCACTGAAAATATGACTACATTTTTACGCGATACGATTTGGTGCTTGGTATATAAATATATATTTAATTAAACAAGCACATTGCAGTGGCCTTTGCTAACGGAATATGAACCTATACGAATGCAAAAGAGTCAATTTTCTAATTTAAAAACCTCAAAAACAAGGGAAATTTTACTTTATCCCCTTTACAATGGATATTTACATATTAGAGAGTTTATTAGCAGAGGGAGGGGATCGGGCTGACCATTCGTCAATAGTGTGCATAAATAATCAGGGTAGTGATTCTCTCAGCAACGACTGTCGGACAACGAGTGAATGTCCAAGCGGCGAGTTTAAGTAGTCCCGTCAAAGCGAACAAAACATATTTTAGCGCGTGCATTTTCAATCTAGCAGCATGTTTTCCGCCGATGGATCGAACGTATAAGGCCGCGTTAAAATGTGTTTTGTTCGCTCTGACGGGACTACCTTAACTCGCCGCTGCGATTTCGCTCGTTCGTCCGCCCGACCGTGTTGTTTTTGAGAAAATAACACCCCAGGGTAGTGATTCTCTCAACAACAACTGTCGGACGGACGAACGAGTGAATGTCCAAGCGGCGAGTTTTTAAGTAGTCCCGTCAGAGCGAACAAAACATATTTTAGCGCGTGCATTTTCAATTTAACGGCATGGTTTCTGCCGATGCACCGGACGTATAAGGCTGCTGAATTGTGAATGCTCGCTTCGCTCTGACGGGACTACTTAAACTCGCCGCTGTGATTTCGCTCATTCGCCCGACCGTCCGTTGTTTTTGAAAGAATAACAGCAGCATAATGTGTCAATAAATCTACAAATTTATTCCCCGGTTCGGGTCGCACCTGGCTCAAAGGTCCTACCAAAGAAGGCGGCTAACTGCAATGTAGTTGCCAAAGCATTCTATACTCTAATGGTAACCACTTTCAATTTAAAATGCTTATACTATTACTATGCGGTTTGCAGCCTTGTTTGGTAGGACGGCAGCACTCTATTTCCAACAAAAATTATTGAACCAGATACGGTCACGTTAATTTGGAACCCATTTCAAGAAAAATATGAAGTTGTCAATGTCATTAGAGATGTCAGGTCATTTGTAACTTTTAGGAAACTCAACGTTATTGTTGTAGAATGTCAGATTGACCGTGGACCTAAGGTGGGTACCAAATCTCGTGACTGTACGAACCGGACGGCCACACAGTCCCTCAATCACTGCCCCAAGGCATCAAGCATCAAGGCATCAAGGCATTTTTGCATCAATGCACCAAGGAACACTAATTTCTATCACTACCATCTCACTAGATGTATGAATGTGGAAGAAGCGAAAGAAATTTATCAGAATCGTAGCAAGTAGAAAGAAGTGGTATCTGCCTACCCCTCTGGGAAACAGACGTGATTTAATGTATGTAAGTAGGTATGTACCAGGGGATCCCTTAGGATCGCATAAATTTCTTTAGCATATTTTTTTTCACATAAATCTTTTGACATAATTTATATTGGCATAAAATAGTACTGTCGCATAATAATACTTTGGCATATTACGCTATTAGAATAATTTCAGTTGGACTAATTTGTGTTAGACTATATGATTGTTTGGGCTAATAATTATTAGTCATATCAATTATTAACCATAATGTCAGTTTTCTAAAACGTACATAATGAGCAACAAAATATTAGGTTAAGTTAGATTAGGTATGATATCGTAGAATAGCGTCGACCTACCCTTAGTTCCGAAATATTTATAAACACAAAAGTAACCTTTTCTCGTAAACGCCTGATGCATTTTGTAATTATGCCAATCCATTATTATGACTTTATGTATTTATACTATTTATGCTATTTGACGTTATATAGTCTTCATGACAATTATGCTTTATGTATTTATGCTGTTTAAAGTTATGCGTAACCATATATGCGTAGAGATGATTATAACAATATTATAACAAAGAATTTTATGCCATCCAATAGAGAACCATGTTCCAGAACAGTCATTCACGCTTGAGCGCTGAGTATTTAGAGTTCTTGAGCCTTGCAGCACCTTCAGCCGTGGCGATTGCACTCCGTATCGTGTGGCAGAGGTGCGAGGAAGCAAAGTGCTGAAGCACGTTGCATCCCACTGGAGACTACTGCCTCTAGCCCACGAAACCAGGGTTAAGCAGTGTACACCCCCGTTACAGCTAGTTTTATTATTAAATAGTAGGTTTAATGCTGGAACTATAAACTAAACATTTGACGACGGGTAGTGACCCTGCCTACGGAGCTAGCGGTCCTGGGTTCGAATCCCGGTAAGGGCAGATATTTGTGTGATGAGCGATATTTGTCCCTGAGTCATGGATGTTTTCTATGTATTTAAGTATATATTAAGTATTTATATCGTTGTCTAATACCCATAGTACAAGCCTAGAGCTTAGTTTGGGACTAGGTCAATTGGTGTGACATTGTCTCCTTATATTTATTTATTTATATAAATATTATTCCACCTTCCCAAATCACCTGTAAGTATACTATAACGTACCTACCCAGATGCTAAGTCTTGTGAGAAGAGGTAACTTTTACGTGACTAGTAATTCCATGTTTTAAAGTCACATCAAAATTTTACATACTAAACTCAATAGTTAACATTTACCTTTCCATAAAATGTAGGTAAACCGTGTCTTTCTCTACCTGTCTCTTATACTTGCAAAATTTAAGGTCATAAATAATCTTCAACCATCTTTAGGTAAATCGTAAGATCGCGTTTCATGTCTGTTTTCCATCGTACCGGTAGTAGTCTATAAATAATTCAAATGCTTTCAGATCCGAGCTCAGTATATTTGCTCATTTTTGGTTTATAAGCCCGACGATACCACTATTTTTAGACCTTATTGTTACGGCAATAACATAGAGTATCAAATAACTAGCTGATTGATTACAGTAAATTATTTAACTCCAAAAAGGTTAACTAACACGCTTACTAAGACCTTGTATTCCCGCATTTTATTACCATGAAAACCTTGGTATCGAACTAATTAAGTTTTTATCAGCACCCTATATCACAAACCGTGAAAGTCAAGTGGTTACTAAAAACAAATACCAACCTAAAAACTTGAATATATCCATAACATGATACAGACATAGCACTCCGTTACATAAATGTATGAAGAAGAGTTGAAAGCAGTCTATTTCTAAGATAAGCCAGATACGAGTAAATCCAATTTTAAACGTTACGTAAACAGAAAAAGAATAATTCAATTAAAAATTGCGCTAGTAAAACTCGAATAAAACGACTTACCCTTTTTCGCGCCTTTGTTAACGACCAATCACGGTCCTGGAGTCATTTGAATTGGTTACAGACTATTCGAATCACAGTTGTGTAGCACTATTTTAATTTTGGAATATTTACAGTATTATTTACAGTCTCGTAGGATTTTTGCTGTGTTACTGGCTGGCAGAAACGTCAGTTGTTCCGCATATTTTTGCGCATGCGTGCAAATGGCGGCTGGCGGGTCGATATTATGATAAGGTATGGAGGCGAAGGCTGCGCCCTCATGCCGCTCGACATTGGGAACATAGGGTACGGAAGAATCGAGGTCACCGTTCGTATTGGCCCGCGCTTCCGCTCGGTGTTGCTATGGTAGATACTGGTGTTACCAGTGTGGAAAATGTGTAATTCGATACGTTTTACGCAAGATTGTTTCAGCATTTACTGCTTAGCTTCAAGACCAATCACGGAGCTGAACTTAATTAAAAATATCTAGAATAAATACTTTGAGATGAGCGTTTTGTAGGTACCGCTTCGACCATTGCTGATCTTTTGTGGCTGCCCTTAGTTTAGAGCAGTACCCTTACCATGAGTTGCAATTACTGAACTCGCTAGCGAATCGAATGCTCTTCCCCTAACAGTATTGTTATAGAGTGTGAGGGACAGAGCATTCGACTCGTTAGCGAATACTGTAAATTGTAACTCATGGTAAGGGTACAGAGGTCCCCAAACTTTTTGGCTCGTAGACCACTTGGCAATTTTTTCGGTTTGTGCTTACCTAATATTTTCGTACCTGTTTAAATCGTGGACCCCCATTTTCCGTTCACATGGACCCGGTTGTCATCGACCCACTGGTTGGGTCTGGACTGGACATCACTGGTTTAGGCCGGTTTTAGTGTCACGCGGACTGTCAGCGCGGATCGCGCCGCTCAGACCGATCTCATACAATAATGACGGTCGTCCGCGCAGACCCGTCTGCATTACTCTAAAGCGGGTACAGATTATGCGTGGCAGCCGCGCGCGCCAGTGTTCGCGTGAGCATTGGCTCGCGCGGCAAATGTTCGATGGAATTTAGGTAGACCGCGGCGGCTGAGCGAGGCAAGCGATCCAGCGCGATCAGCGCGTGAAAATATACAGTGTGTAAATGGTATACGGGCGTTCCTTTTAACTGTGGTTAGTATAACCCCTACTGAGCACATTTAGGCAGCTTTTGTTAAAATTAAATTTAAAAAAAAAACCATACAAAATAATTTAACACGCAATGTATAACGAAAAATGCAATTAATTAAACATTACGTACTTACCTGACAGATGGACTTCGATGTACATTGCGGGTCGATAGTATGTTCAAAAATTAATAACGGTGTATACGTTAGCGTAATCAAAATAATTATTTCTGTTAATGATTAGTAGAGTCTTAATCTATATCCAGTTTTAATAAACGCCCGTATACCATTTACACACTGTATATTTAAATCATACAACCGTCCAAAATGTGCGCGCGGCAGCGACCACAGATTATAGGATATGCTAAAGGTAGCGACTGAAGCTTCTTTGATGCGGGCTTAAAAACTGACAGCGCTCTGATCGCCGCGCGGCACGTTCGAGCGCGGCAATGTTCGAGCTGCCGCGGAAACCCCGTCTGCATCGCGCGCGGCCGCCGCACGATCCAATGTTCGAGTGATTGTACGCGCCTTAAAACGCTCCCTAAGCTTAAAGTCGAGTACAGAATTAGGCGAACTAACTGGACAGTTCATTGTACACTAATGTTGCCACAGTTTGGCTAGTGCTGTTAATATCGACAGCTAATCGAACACATAACGGATTTGGAATTATCATCGACGATATACAGGGTGGAAAGATAAGTCGGGCCCTGGAGGGAAACTACCTTAAATCCTTAAGTAGGCTCATTTTACTTAAAGGAGACATTCGTTTATTTTTAAAAAGAAACAAAACTGCATTCAAAGATTTTCTTAAATTTTCTTGCCTCAACCGGGAATTGAACTAGCTAAAAATGTAAAAAATTAAAAGTAGCTATTTTAGTCTTCTAATCGATAGGATTATTGTTCGGGATTAAATGTCTCTAAGTAACACTTAGTATTAGAAATAAAAAAACGTGAAATTTAACATTAATCATATCGAGTGTTTACTTTTTACATTTTTACCTGGTTCGATTCCCGGGAGAGACAAGATTATTTAAGGAAATCTTTGAAAGCAGTTTTGTTTCTTTTAAAAAATAAAGGAATTTCTCCTTTAAGTAAAATGAGCCAACTTAAGGATTTAAGGTAGTTTCCCTCCAGGGCCCGACTTGCCCCTGTATAGCGTTTGTCTGTATCGCACTTTCATGTTTGCCAGAAAGAAAGGGATGAGTGCTATATGTATGGTACATGAACTGTCACAAGTACAAGCCCGACAGAAGCCATCTAAAAGGATCACAATGTTGTAATAAGAGAATTTTTTTCTTTTTTTTTTCCTAATTTGAGGAGTAATACTGTAAATATGCGCTTGAAACCGTAGGTACATCCTTCATAAAAATTGCTGTAGTTCGTCCCTATTTGGCAAGTATGTATGGGTGTGAAAGTTTCGACGACAATTACTTGATAAAATATAAATAGAATCAGATTTATAGACGGCACAAGGTTATATCGACATATTTGTGTCGACATACTTAAATCTATCACTATTTATTTTTTCCTATGTCTGGCAACATTTTCGGCTGTCAAGTTAGTTCGCCTAATTCTGGACTCGACTTTAAATACAGATCGATCGATCCGCACTGACAGTCCGCGTGACTCTAAAACCAGCCTTAGAGCTCACCTCGAAGGCCCGTTGCGTTCTGGAGTTTTTTGAGTTATAGAATCGGAACGTATTGAAACGCTTTTGGACCCTTTAATTAGTGATTTCAATCGTTTTTAAGGTTCCGTACCAAAATGGTAAAAAAATAACCCATATGTTGAGACTTCGGTGTCTATCTGTGTGTCTGTATTTCGCAGTAGTTTTTCTGTGAAACTATAGAAGCTATCAACTTGAAATTTGGCATAGTTGTACAATTTTCTTGCCCGCATCTGATATAAGTTAAAAAAAGTTTCAGCTATGAAAATAGGATTACTCATTACTGTTACAATATGTTAGTTTGTTGATGTGGATTTGAGAGCTTACTTATATTACCTATTACCTAGGTACATTCAAGAATAAACAAAACAGACTGACAAGTACATTTATTTTTTCACAACATTCAATATGTAATATATCCAATAAATTTTAGACATTTCATACTACTACATCAAACTACTTAAACAAAGCCAGTTAGTGAGTAGACATCTATACATATACCTACTTTATTATGTAAATCAATAAAAATTCAATTGTGTTCGCTGACATCATTTAAAAATTGGTGGGCAACAATGGCTTTAAAAAACTTGTTGATAAAATGGTATTTATCATATTTGCTACATGATATGCCCAAGAAATCTTTTTTTTTTTGCATTTTGGACCATTGTGTTGATAATTCTAGGATATACTAGTACAATTCTTTAATACGTTAGTTTCATTTGGGCGTCCGATTTAATTCTACGACTTTATGAATTTTATGATAAACATCAAACATTGTCTTATTTCGTTTTTATTGTTAATATATTATTAAATATTTCACACACATAAATTATCTATAGTAGCAATCGCATTAATTTCAGTGGAGTAGTTTAGAAGAGCGAAGCGGACAGACAGATTTTATCCCTTATACTTAATTATTTTGACACTTAAATCTTATTGTTATAACACTTATTTACTTTAATTAGCTAGGAATAATAAAGTAAATTTAAGTAAATAGGTTTAAGAAAAACTGTAAACATTTCACAATCAAAATTCACTTTACTTTATCAATTTTGTCATGATAATTTAATAAAATTTTGGCAAGCTCCAATTCAACTATAAATTCGTGGTCATAAGATAGTAAGTTCCTAATTATGAAAAGAATAAAAAAGTCTTATGGAATGGACCATCCGTATATAAATAAATAAATAAATAAATAAATAAATATAAGGGGACAATCTCACACCAATTGACCTAGTCCCAAACTAAGCTCTAGGCTTGTACTATGGGTGCTAGACAACGATATAAATACTTATATAGAGAAATATATACTTAAATACATTAGAAAACATCCATGACTCAGGAACAAATATTCGAGCTCATCACACAAATATCTGCCGTTACCGGGATTCGAACCCAGGACCGCTAGCTTCGTAGGCAGTGTCACTACCCACTAGGCCAGCGCGTCGTGATATATTTAAGATGTTCTAGATGTTATTTTGAGGTTGAGGTCAGTTTAATTGTGATTGATTTTAATACTAACAATTGAACTAAAGCCCTATTTTTAAATGTATTTGGGATTTAATATTGACATTAGCAAGATTAAAGTATTCATTAACCTAAAAATATTGTATAGTAGTAATATGTAGGTTGGTAGTATTAAAATAAAGAGTTAGGGGATTATATTGAATTCATTATAAAATCAAGCTGTCTTTCTGTATTATATCATATTACCTATTTAAATGAAAACATGTAATATATTTCCAATAATTTTAGAATATACCTAAGCTTAAATCTAGAGTTAAAAATTGACAAAAAGAATGGAAAAATAAAAGGAATAAATTTAAAATGTCGCACGGTATCGTTTACCACGTGTAAGTTATGATGTATTGTGTTATTTTTCGTAAATATGTTTTCGGTGGACCTCCATTAGTAAAAAAATAAAAATTAAATATATTTGATTTACTTTAGTGCCAATTTCAAACAAAAATTACAACAGTGTTGTCAGAGTACGAGAATTTTTCCCTAAAATGAAGGAAATCTGTAGTGAAATATAACACCGCTAGATGTGGTACGGAAGTGCTTATGAGAGTCAAACTTGATTTTGACCGGTTCTTTAACACACTTATCACTAAGTCACAAACAATATAATAAACTAACAGTGTTATCAAATTTTGGAAATTTCTAATTTGTCAGATTAATTTAAAATTTTGCATAATTATGTAATTGCGATGATAATTCAATAATATGGTAGTATCGAGCTGTTGTGATGATGGAAACAGGTGGTCATAGGAACTCCTCGATGGCTAATTAAGGGGCATTAAAAAGGGAAAATTGACGATTTATATGGCAACCCTCAAAGTAAGCAGACGGCCATTTTGCATGCTGAAGCATGCAAAATGGCTCTTAATTAGATGAGGTTAAGCCCGCTACTTGGCTAAATTTAGACAGCCGGCGTGGAGGGGATAATAGCGTCCCCTTTACATGACTTGTTGGCGTGCTAACTCATTACGAATGAAAAATCAAGCGCAGTACACACAATGGCTCCTTCGAAACACCCAAGAATAGGGCTGGTCGCGTCAACGTCTTTTTTTTAAATATTTCTAAATAGACTTAACCTCTTTTTTTTTAGTTGCCATAGGTACAGTAGAACACAACCGATATGGCGTGTCGTGAATCTTCGTTCGCACAGACACGAACAACGATTCCGATGATTTGCAAAAGTACGATTAAAACCCGCGGTCAGACTTGTACGTAATAGTTATAAGGTGCAAATTAAATTGCATGTATTTTTTTCATCTCACTCGCACGTTTGTCGGCTGACTGAATGACGCGCGGGCGCGTGACAAAATGGCGTCACTAATAACCAATAATAGAACAGAATACAACCACACCACGCTGATTGGTTCCTGCCCTTCGAAAAAAATTCATCTGCGCAGGTACATCGGTATGCCATATCGGTTGTGTTTTACTATATAAGGATGATTTCCACCAAACGGCTCGTATCGCATCGGATCTTACAACATTACACATACAATATTGAAACGCTATTAAATAATGTACACAGTATATAAAGTTTATTTCCCAAATCGCGCACACAGCAGCTTAACCGCGGGAGTCTTCCACGATACCCGATCGTAGCTGTATGCAGCGACGCGCGATCAGCTCCGTAATAAATAGACAATAATAATTCGAATAGACGCGATCGGCTGTCGCCGCATCCGTTCGTATCCTTGCCGATCCAATGCGATGTGAGCCATTATACTCTATACTTCTAGGCATTTAAAAAAATGTGAACATAACAACCACGTGATATAGTGCGTCAGCCAATAGAAATAGACAGTGTTCCGCTTCTATTGGCTGCCGTCAAAGTCGTCGTACGTCAAAGTTCGATAAAACAGTTTTGATTGGTTGTTTAACATAGTCACGTGATTTGGAATGTTTGCATTTTTTTAAATACCTAAAAGTATAGACCATAGGTGGAAATCATCCTATACACTCCGCCCCGCGCCACGGGCCTGAGAGCGTCCATTATCTAATCGACTGACAGTGTTGGGTCTCGCTGTCTATTTCCCTTTTATCTAAGTCTAATTACCTCTAGGGCATAGTCATTTCCATGCACTCTGAATTTAGCCACATCTAAATCGGGCTTTATATTCCGTAATTTTGTTAGGACTTTCGATATCTTGTAACGTTCCTGCAGCTCCTTAACTCGTTTTGCGGTTAAACGCATACTTTTGGGGCGGCAAATCATCATGCTGTTATCTTTCTCTCGGTCATAGATGACTGCGCAGTCCACCGGTTCTTGGTTATCCCGAGATTTTGGCATCTTCGTATTGAAGCGCCGATATGCGTCTCTCATACCGATACCTCTGAGCGTTTTCTTCGTAAAAAGTCGCAGAGTGGATGCATCTTTTGATGTTTGTATATCTACTTGTATGACCGCACACTTTTCTATAAAGAAGTTCTCCTCGAGGTCATCTGTGTAATATTCTATTATTTTGAGTATTACTATATAATAAACTTTCCTCTTCTTCACCGCCAACAGTCTGTACGATGCCTCCGCTGGCAACAGGTGTAAGATTATCTCAGCCTCGCAGTGAAGGTTTTCGCCTTTTTTGGAAATCTTCAATAAATCGGCAACAAGAAACCGAGAAGGGCAAAACCAAAATGGAGTCTGAAATGCGTTCTGGATGATGCCTAGCTCCATCCAAATGGACGAATCAGAGAGGTCCCAACCTGCCTCATGGAGCTCTAACGACCTCCTCGGCCTAGCTTTGTCATCATAAACAGGGCGCAAGTTTGGGGAATTTAACTCAACTTCTTTCTCCATGCCCCAAGTCCCTTCGAAACGTAGCTCATTCAGGCAGTTATAACGCCTGATATAATCAATAAGGTAGGGTCTGGTAGTAGTAAATTGATGGTGCATAGAACATATTACGGTACCATATTTATAACCTTTTTCGCTCAAGAACGTTTTGTTTCCAAGAGGCCAATTGAAATTCTCCCAACTGCGTCTTTCCGATATTAGCAAAGGTTCGTACATGCGAGCCTGCAAGATAGGTTGCACCACTGGTGTTAGCTTAAGACCGGCCCGCTTGCACGCCGCTGCGGCCCCACAGTACAGTAAGATATGGGTATCCACGACGTTCGTGCTGGTTCTCAAATACGGAACAAGCAACTCGTTAATTTCTGTCACGATATCTAAATTTTTACCAGATGGGCGCATGTAGGGTAAAGCGGGCCTGGGTGCCCCTTTAAACCGAAACCTCTCGATCGCATATGTTAAATGTTCCTCTGGTGTAATAGGTGACCTAGTTAATGGCGGACTAGGTGACCTACTGTGTGGCGGAGGAGTCATCAGCACATGGGTGGTAGCGAGCTTCATCTTACCCGATGACGACGACAAGCAGGACCCCATTTTCTCTTCAATTTCACTCACAAATCCACTGTGTTCTCAGTTTTCTCGTATAGCACTATATTCTGTTCATCCAAACAATATTTCTCTGTTCAGTATTTCACTTCACCATCAACGGAGGTTTTCACTTGAAGAAATGATATTAAGAGTACATCAAATTAGCTGTATTGGAGAGTACGCCCGGGCTCTTCGATGACCGGACCAATTTAATCTTTATTAGAGCTGTTGCATAATGCACATGCGCTGTAAACGCATCTCGTCCAGGGCCCAATAAGTTAAGCTGCATGCCGCGCCGGCCGGAGCAAATATTAACAATTCTTTCTTTTAATATGCCGAATAAAATAATGCAGGATTTTACAAGTTATTTTGCTGGTAAATATGAAAGGGAAATGAAACATTCGTATAATTAACCGGAAGTGACATACCTGACTACTATTTGCTACACACGGCTCAACTCGTCTTGATACGTTTACGTCTTTCCCGATAAATATTATTAGTTTTAAGCCTGGTATTGCCCTGGGTTATGCTATGTTTGTAAATTAACGTAAACTTTTACCTTTTCAGTACTCGTTTGACAATATTTAAAATTTAGATTAAAGTGTAAACATCTAAATTGTTCACTAGAGGAATTGACCTGACTAAACACGCTACCATTTGGTTTTTGAATTATTTTCTATGTTATAAATAGTTACTGAGAGATGATACTATAAACAATGGGCAGTTAGAAACTTAGGACTAATTGGACATACGAATGAATTAGTATTAGTTTTATGAATTATTTATTACACTAGCCTATCATTCAAATCCTTGACGAGCTACGTTGCAAATTATTAGTAAAGAATGGAAAATAAATAGTTTAAATCTTGCAATATTGCCACCAACTCAAGATGCTGCACACTATCATTCCCTTAAAATCTTATCACCAAGTACTAAAATGGTTAGATGTTGATAAAGGACCTACTGACGTGGCAAGTCAACGAGCTGCCTCTTTTCACTGAAAACCATTAGGAAACCAGTTTCACAATCAATTCTCAAATCAATTTAATTTAGCTGCAAATAAGTTGTTTTACGGCTGTTTGTGGTGCATAAATCAACTCGGAGATAAAAGAGGACAGTTTATTACGTCTTCGATATATTGATTTTCGTGAAAATTTATGCTGCGTTCTGACACGTACAGAAATCGCGCGATTCCTCAAGCGCGTTTTGCAATCAAGCAATACCCGTTTGTGTGAACGCGCACTAACTCACCGTCTCTTATGCCTGGTTCACACGTGCGAGTATTTAGTTGATTAATAGTGGATGACTAATTTAAACTAAACTTTAATTTTATTGCGCTACTTTCACACGCTTGATTAACTAGAACTCAAGCTTTTTTAACGTCTCAACCCTTTTAAAACGGTAAATGTTTACTCTATATTGTCCTAAAAACGAAATACAAAACGTAGCCAGTAAAAAAACAAGTAGGCACTGTGGTATTTTTCTAAGATGTCCGAATGGTCATAGAGAGCTTAGCTTAATAAGGTTCAAGTTATAATGACTCGACATAAAAAACCACTATACAGTCGTTTGCTCGTTCATTGACGTTTAAGTACGTGTTAACCTCTCCTAACAGTCCTAACCATCTTATTCTTACCCAATATTTTTTCAATATTCCCCGTGTGGTTGCCGGATTAGAATAGTGCCACTCCAAGTCTTCCCGTGGATGTCGTAAAAGCCGACTAAGGTAATAAAGGCGTGTAGTACTGTTAGGCGATGGGCTTGCAACCTGTCACTAATACACTGGTAAATATCTTCGCCTAAGTGAGCAAAATGTGGTTACAGAATTATCAAACAGTTTTTATAAGTAGTTGTTGGAAATTCTGTAGCTCTGCCTACCCCACCCTGGGAATAAAGGCGTGAGTTTATGTACAGTAGGCTGCAAAAGTGCATGGACAATTGAGAATTAAAATGCTATGCAGGTGAATGTCGACGCCATCTGTCTGCTTGTGGGGCGTTAGCAGCTATTAGTAAATCTTACTGGTTCAGTCAGATCTCACTAGATGGCGCTGCATTACCTTATAATATGAAAAATATTTTTTTCCACAAGAACCAAGCAGTTGCATAGTTGTCAACTTTATTATTCTTACCGCCTGTTTCACAATCGACAAGTAAAGGATATTTGACGGATAAGTTTAGCCCTTTCTTTGTCGTACACTTGAAAATAGACAAGGAGAGAGACAACTTTATGTGACAGATAAATTTACTTGTCGATTGTGAAACAGGCCCTTAGTCCACACTTCCAAACTCGGATTATTGATTAGATTATTAAAAAACACATTCAAAATCCATTTTACCCGAGCGGAATCGAACTATGAACCTCTTGTATCATAGGCAATGCCAAATGCCGTTCGACCATCGAACGTTTTGATAACCTGTCAAAATATATTATCAGTTTATGTTTATAGTCGGCTCTGCTTACTTTCTAAGAAATACGTTAGTATCAGAAGAGGGTAGAATGAAAATTTATAAATACCGGTTTCGTTTTTACATTTAACTTATGCACAATCCTTTGTTCACTGTTCCTCGTACGGTTACTGAGTTTTTAATTGCGTTATTATTTCATCAAAATGAGTTCACGTTGTAATATTGATTCAGTTACAAGATCGCAAATAATTGCCTTGCATAACGAAGGCAAGAATTTATCAGATATAGCCAGAGAGACAGGAGTAAACGTAAGTATTTTTGATGTGTTTTGTTCAAACAAAACTTAATATTCATAGGTTAACTATTCTTTTTTTTGTTATAGCGGAAAACCGTGGTTCTTTGGGTACGCCGATTTGAAGAAGAAGGATCTTTGCTACACCGTCAAAGAACAGGCAGACCACAGCTTATAGACGCGCCGCGCCGCAGCGTCTAGCCATGGTGGTGGATTACGAGGAGAATGGTTTTATACCGACTAACCACTACGCCAGTTTATTTGACACAAGCGTGGACACCGTCCGTCGAGCTCTTCACAGTGAGGGTCTGCATTATCGTAGACACGCAGTCAAACCATCGCTGACAGATAATCACAAAAGAGCAAGGTTAGAGTTTGCTTTGGAGCTTTTGGATTTAGATTGGTCTAATGTCATCTTTACTGATGAAAAAACGTTTAAATCGAGTCAACATGGACGTCTAAGTCTGTGGCGTCGCAATAATACGCGGTGGAATAGCGGCCACGTAGTGCCCAACATGGAGTCTGGTCGCATCAGCGTGAACATGTGGGGGTGGATGAGTGGAGCTGACCCGGGAGAACTAGTGAGGCTACCCAGTCGAGCCAATAGTGCGAACTATGTGGAAGTGCTGGAGGAGACCATGTTGCCCACTGTTCGGAATGTGTATCCTGAAGAGCAGTTGCCAATTATATCTTTCGTGCAAGATAATTGTCCGATACACCGTTCGCGTATTGTGCGGGAGTGGTTTAGCCAGCACGAAAATAACATTAAAGTTATTCCTTGGCCTGCTAGATCGCCGGATTTAAATCCCATTGAAAATTTGTGGGGCGTTATCGTCCAACGATGGCATAAACAGAATGAGCGAACACCAGAAACTTTAGAGGCTCATTGTTTAAAAATATGGGACAGTATTCGCGGGTCAGATCTGTGTAGAAATCTCGTCGGCTCAATGCGCTCCCGTTTGCAAGCTGTGATCGAACAAGGTGGGGGCTACACTAGATATTAAGTTTAAGCAAATAATTACACTTATATATATTTTTTGTGTGATATATTTAGTGGAGACCGGGTTTTGATTAACGTATCACGTCATCATCATCATCATCCATCACTGCGTAAAACATTAATAATAATAAACGAAATGAATGTTTATTTTGCCGTTTTTAAGTTTCTGAGCTATGTTATGATATTTAATCATATATTTTAACGAAATACTTTATTGCCCCCTTTGTCACACGCCCGAGTTAATTTGTTTTTATTTTAAATTGTCAACTTTATTTCTATGTTAACTTTTTTGGTGTGTGTTTGGTTTAATAAATGTGTTTGGTTTATTTCATGGAGCTAGCAGAACTTTTAATTTATTGATGACTGATCATGATCAAAACTGTAAAAGACAGCTATTACAATGCGTTTAACCTTTAGGCACGCGGTTGTTTTATGCGCAGCGCAGGTGCAGGTGTTTAACGCATTTGCGTTGACGTTCCCTATTTTAATTCAATACATCGAAGCAATTACTACGCTTTGTTTTTGGGTCATACGCACGCAGCTCCAATCGCAGAGTTCAATTCATTAAAAAAAAATGTTTACAGTATAAAACAACCGCGCACTTTACGTTAACCTGGTCCCTATTTTTTTGAATTATATTTGTTATTACTAGTTATTGTGGGAAAGCTTCAATCATCTTTCCGATGTCGGAAATGAATACTTAAGCTAAGACCTCAATAGTTAGATGGAAAATTGTTATAATGTTGTAAATAATTAGTCAAATTGAGATAAACTGATTATACTCAAATATTTTATAAGAAGTAAATGATTTTAAACCACAAAAGTAGTATCATTTTTAAGAATGACGAATTTTTCCTGCTTTAAATAATGCATTTATTATGTTCCATCATTGTAAACGTAAGCAAATAATATTTAAAAAAAAAAACAAAAATATGCTTGCCACTAACGAGATTCGAACTCCCATCCATTGAGCACACCTACGCATGAAGCTTATAAACTGTGCCACCATCTCATATGGTTGACAAGACGAAATATCGATTCTAGTGCTGTGTAGTTAAGAAATTGCAGTAATAAGCAATTGAACTAGATCAGTAAACTGCGCCATCTAGTTTATTTGTTGCGAACTTGAAATCGAGTGCTCATAGGATTATCGACGTTAAGGTGTCCATGCAATTTTGCAGCTGACTGTATGTATGTATGTATGTATGTATGTATATTTTTTCTCAAACACGTTTGGAAAGGATGCCCTCTTAGGAGTAAAATAAACGTATGAAAACACTTTCCGTCCATGTCTATATTGTTTATTAAAAGTGCTCTCTATTGCATATAAAATCGAAAGGAACGTGAAAAACGCGCCGGCGCCTGCGGTGGTGGCGGCGGCTCGTTGTGCGTGAAACTATCTTAACTTATACTCGGTAGTTTTCAAACAAACATTCTCTTCGAATATGTCAAAGGTTCTTAATAATACATTATTGCCTAGGCGCGGAAAGTTTTTTTTTTTTTTTTTTTTATGGCATGGAGAAGACAAACGAGCACACAGGCCACCTGATGGTAAGTGGAAACTGTGACCCATAGACATTTGCATTCACAGGACTGCGATGCAATCCTAAGACTGCAAATGCGTTGCCAACCCTGAAGACTAAGATGGAATGCCTCTATGCTAGTCATTTCACCGGCTGTCTTATCCCCAAACCGGAACACAACAATGCGAACACTGCTGTTTGGCGGTAGGTTAATGGATAAGATGGTGGTAGCGATCCGGACGGACCCTGCACAAGGTCCTACCACCCGCAAAAAAAAAAAAAGTAAGGGATTTCTTGACGAGGTAATCTTTGACGAAGTTTCAGGAAATCCTCGTTTCGCCAAGGCAAATATAATGCTTTTCTCAAACAATGCGAGGAAATGATACAATGATGCTAACCACCTCGTCAGGAAATCCCTTACTTTCGGCGCCTAGGCAATAATGTACTATTTAAAGAGAGAGAGAGATGACTTGATGGATTTGAACATAGGAGGTGTCGGTTAGATTCGTTTAAGTTGATGGAGTGACAAAGGCTATATTGTAATCAGCTGGTAGTTTTTTGACGTGTAAAAGTGCCGGTGCGGCCTACTTACTGAATAAACATCTTTTATCTTTTATCTTTTAATGAGAGTCCCCTGGGTTTATTTTACAAGCTTTTATTTAACACTCGATCACAACCAGCTGACTTTCCCGCTTTCATACTTTTTAAAGCTTTCATGATTTCACTCATACTAATCACACTTTCATCTTTACTCATGCTTTCTGGCTTAAGACAAACATCTTCGCATTCAAACAAGCTTTCAATAGTACATTGTGTATTAAGGGTGGTAAAGAAAGAATTACAAACGAGAGTCTGAGTTAATGACTCGAGCTTTGTATTTCCTTTACCACCCGTGTAACATACAATGTTTTTCATCACTATTGCGAGGAAATGAAATAAAATCAGACAAAAGATCATATTTTTAACTTATTAGCGGCAGACTACATCATTGTCTGTGACTTACCACAGATAATGTCAAACGTGTTCGGAGTTTTTTAGGAAATAGTATTCAACTGACATTTCATCTCGAATGAAACTTCATATCGAATGGCACAAGAATTGGGGTCCTGACATATTGTGAGTTTGAGTCCACGTATACCTAATATTAAAAAAAAAAAGCTATTACGCACGTTAGGGCGTAATGGTAAAAAAAGGCCCGCGGGTATTATTTTGGATTTACGGTCGATTTTTCTAGCATGTTAGGACACTATTTACGAGCAAGTGTGATGAAAAATAAGTTTTCCATCTATCAAGTTTTTTTCTTCCTCACATAAAGTATCCAGACTTCTCCCTCACCGCGCTTAATTTAGTTTTCTCTGATTTCCCTCGAGCCGATTTAATCAAGCTCCAAAAGAGTTTAATATTCGACCGGAAGTTGTTAGAGAAACTCCTATCATACTTTTCATTTATTAAATCTTTCTTGCCACAATTTCTTTCACTCTTTTCTTTGATCTATTATACTCTTTTTTCATTCTGTCGCTTAGATCATGTCCTGGCTCAACAGCTACAAAATCCAACCAACACTTTTTCTAGGACTCGATATAAGTTTAATAAATTTAACTTCCTACAACACGGACAGGAGGGTTATTATGACATAGTTATGCAATTCTGTTTACGCTAAGAGAAAAGGACAGAACTATATAACTGCCATAGCTCTGTCCCTTACACTCACCGTAAAATGAACTGCATACTCATGTCATAATAACCCCCCTGTTCTCCCGAGTAGAGTGATAAAAAAAAATCAACTAAATTGTAAAAACGTGTGACCAAGGCTTTAAAATAGTTGCAGGACATGCGCAGTTCGATCAGGGATGCATCAAGGAGAGGCATAAATCGTTAAATCACGCACACAGATAGCATCATAAATATGATTATGCACACAACTGAATATGACCTCAATTCCGTGACCATCGAATCCTTTGCAAATCATATATACTTGTCGGAGAATACGTTAGACACGCAGGTTTGTAACAGGTCACACCTGGAGTCTTTTACACTCACCAATAGATGGCGCGCATACGATCAGCCTAAGCTTGCATACAGCGGTAACTATTGGCGAAGTTTCGATTAACACCGCTAGATGGCGGTGAGAACTTGACGTGAAGTTAGCAACGTTGTTTTGCACCGACTTCACTCCGGTCTGTCAGTTGTGCGAATAGTTCACGGAGGCCATCACGCCTTTACTTTTTTCCCTGACGTCGCCTGCGCCGCACGAGCGCGCTGACTGCTACCAATATTAAAGATGGCGGACAAACCGATCGAGTCGTTAAATTTGAATCCAACTGAATCTTTGACAGCAGCGGTGGGATCGGTTCCAAATTCACCATGTACCTCAAATACAGTCCCTACTACCCAGGAGAAAGAATATTTCACGGCTCCATCTGCGGAAAAAGAAACACGTGCTAGTGTATCACAAGGAGCATTTCCGGCTGTGACACAAGACATGTGGTGTCAATTCTTTCAGAATCTAGCCGAGAATTTTATACCGAAAAAACCAGATGCAACCCAGACGAAAAATGAAACGAGAAAAATGAAATTCAGTGAAATCTACCTACCATCTTTTGACCCGGATGAGTGCCAATTCACGATAGCACAATGGTGCGAAGAAATTGACCATCACAGAATTCATAACTCATGGACGGATTATGAAACCAGAAACGCGGCTTTTACTCATCTGCAAGGACGCGCGAAAAAGTGGGCCACTCGTTCTTATGCTCAATGTAAGTCGTGGCTGGAGCTAAAAGAGAAGATTTGTAGGCAATTCGCAGCGACGAGAAGGTTCCATGACCTGTTTCGGGATATGGCAGACTACACTAGTGACCAGGCGACTTCATATTTGGAGTATTCATCTACCAAGGTGGCGCTGATCGACCGTTTGGAGACTGGTTGGAGTGAAGCGAACCGGATTGAGGTGGTAATTTCCGGTATTGCAGACTTACAGGTACGTTCTGAACTGTTAAAAAATACTCCTATTGATTTTGTGTCGTTAGAGAGGCATCTTAATACGTACCCAAAGCTTAAAGCGCATAAGAGGTCACTGGGCGGTGATAATGAGGTTTTGTGCCCTAAGCGACAGAAGTTTAATGATAAACCCTTGGGTTCCAAGGATCGAGCGTGTCATCATTGTGGCAAAATAGGTCATTTAAAGCGTAATTGTTTTCTTTTGCGTAAAACTAAAAATGACATAACCGAATCGCGCCCTGCCCAGGCACCTCTTAATTCTTGTGATAAAACTCTTATCCAGTGCTCATATTGCTCAAAATCAGGTCATACTGAACGAACATGCTTCGCAAAACAAAGAGACGAAAAGTCCAGGTCGTCAAGGGATAACACGTCACTTACTAAGTCAGTGAATGTCTGTTCAACTTCCAATGCTTCTTTAGTTGAGGTTAAGGTAGGAGATTATAACTTGCATGCGTTGGTTGATAGTGGCTCAGAGTGTTCACTGCTTCGCAAAAGTATTGCTGAGACATTAAAGCAAAAATATGACTTTTCGTTTACTCGACTCACAGGTATAGGATCAGTTCCATGCTACTCCTTTAGCAAGCTCAATACTAACGTTGAACTTGATGGAGTTCATACCGAAGTCACTTTTGTTATAGTAGACTCCCACCTTTTGCCGTACGATGTTATTTTGGGCCGTGAGATTTTCAATACACCCGGTTTAGTCTTGACTATGAACTGTGATGGAGTAAAGATAACGCGCGAAGTGTGTATCAGTGCACAAGAGTCACCAGTACAACCCAGCTTCGATGCAGGGAGTATTGACACGGATTTGACAGACGATGATGACAAGAGGCGACTTGCAACTCTTTTAGATCAATGTAAAGCCAATTTTGTTTGTGGAAACTCTCGTTCTACCGTGACGACAGGAGAAATGCAGATAAAACTTAAAAATCCTGATAAAACAGTCCAACGTCATTCATATCGTATGGCACCGGTTGAACGTACCGCTTTGCGAGAAATTATAGCTGATCTTGAGTCTAAAAATATTGTACGTGAGAGCTCGTCTCCTTTTTCGAGCCCCGCGCTACTCGTAAAGAAGAAAGACGGATCTGACCGACTCTGCGTCGATTATAGGGAATTAAATTCGAACACAGTACGTGACAGTTACCCTTTGCCCCTAATATCGGAACAGATTGATAATTTAGGTCAGTCATGCTTCTTTTCCTGTCTGGATATGGCATCAGGATTCCACCAGATACCGATGGCATCCGATTCAATCCATAAAACAGCATTTATTACGCCTGACGGTGTCTGGGAGTATCTTAAAATGCCATTCGGGCTTTGTAACGCCCCGTCCGTGTACCAGAGGTCGATTAATAGAGCCCTTAAAGATCTTAAGGACAAAGTAGCGTTGGTCTATATGGACGATGTTTTAGTCTTTTCAAAAACTAAGGACGAAGCCTTCTCACATTTGGAAATGGTACTAAAAGCTTTAACTGAGTCCGGCTTTACTCTCAATTTGAAAAAATGCTCTTTCCTTAAAACGTCAGCTGAGTTTCTCGGTTACTCTATTAAGAACGGAACGATAGAGCCTAATTCAAGGAAAATTGAGGCACTCTCCAACGCCCCTTTACCCACCAACGTAAAGGAACTCAGGCAATTCAACGGTCTTGCCGGATATTTTCGGAAATTTGTGCCAAACTTCTCGTCTATCATGGCGCCCCTTTACGCTTTAACTAGGAAAGACGCTAAGTGGGATTGGAAGGAAGAGCATTCTAAAGCTCATCGTTCTATTATCGGATATCTGACTTCCTCCCCGGCTTTGTCTATTTTTGATCCCGACAAGCCGATAGAGCTTCACACAGACGCAAGCTCTATCGGATTTGGATCTGTTTTATTTCAAAAGGTCGACAACCAACTTAAGGTCATTGGTTATTTCAGTCAGAGGACTACAGAAGTAGAGAGTAGGTACCACAGCTACGAGCTTGAAACCTTGGCTGTCTTTAAAGCTCTAAAACATTTCCGTCATTACCTCCTAGGTAGAGAGTTTAAAGTCGTGACGGATTGTAATGCTCTCAAGGCGTCACGCCACAAAAAGGAATTACTGCCGCGTGTTCATAGATGGTGGGCTTACATGCAATCTTTTTCGTTTGAAATAGAGTATAGAAAGGGAGAACGAATTCCTCACGTGGACTTTTTAAGTCGTAACCCCGTTGAAAATAGGGAAGTTAACATAGCTCGTATAAATGATGACTGGTTAATTGCGGAACAAAAACTTGACTCTGACATTCGTCGAATCGTAGAGTCACTTGAAAATGATACCCTTGATCCTAGTTTGCGATCTAGCTATTCTATAAAAAGTGGTTTGCTTTACAAACATTTTCAAGTAGACGGCAAAACCTACAGTCGCGTCGTTGTACCCAAAAACTTCAGGTGGCAAATTATTCAGCGTTTCCATGATGAGTTGAAACATCTAGGCTGGGATAAAACATTAACAAAAATAAGGGAACATTTTTGGTTCCCTCATATGACCTCGTGCGTACGTACCTATGTGGATCGGTGTTTAGTTTGTAAAATAAATAAAAACCCTTCTGGCAAGAAACAATCGGCTTTACATCCCATCGATAAAATTGCAGAGCCGTTCCATACGATACACATAGATACGAGTGGTAAGCTGACCGGCGGAAGACTAACAAAGGAATACGTAATCGTGATAGTAGACGCCTTTTCTAAATACTGCCATTTAACTCCGGTTAAAGACTTAACGTCTAAATCTGCATGTGAGACTTTACGGAATTTTGTAAGCGTTTTTGGTACACCAAAACGAATCATCTCCGACCAGGGTACATCTTTCACGGGACAAGAGTTCCGAGATCTCTGTAGTGAATGGTCAATAGAATTCCACGAGGTCGCTAGTGGTATAAGCCGCGCTAACGGGCAAGTGGAGCGTTTCATGTCAGTGCTTACTAATTGCTTTACCATAGCCGAAAATCATGAAAAGAGATCTTGGAAATCTGTTATCGGTGAAGTACAACTGGCCTTAAACTGTACTGTTTCTAGGAGTACCGGAAAAAGCCCGTTACAGTTGTTGTTAGGTTGCAACAAATGCCCTCCACGCCTAAACGGACTGACGAGCGAGTTTGATAAACTTGATATTGCAGAGATTAGACGCGAAGCTAAGGATAGGATGGACGAACAAGGAATATTAAACAAGGCTCGCTTTGACTCTAGTAAGGCAGCAGTTAGGCCATTCAAGTTGGGAGACCTTGTATTGGTACAGAAAAATCCTCGAATTATTAAAAAATTAAGTGAGAAGTTTTCTGGTCCTAATAAAATCATCGAGGTTTGTTCTAATGACCGTTACAAAATACAACCGATTTCGGGTGGTCGAGAACAGTACGTGTGTCATGAACGATTACGCGAATACCCTTCTAGCTTACCGAGTATTTCAGAGTCACTTGACGAACCTGGATGTAGTAGTCAGTTGAATTAAGTTCCTGGTCAGATAGCCTTAGATGAAATCATTATCTGAGATTATCATAATTAGTTGATCTTTTCATGATTTTTGTAGCTGAAAGCTTAAACGCTTTGCACATAATTGTTGTAAGCTTGTAACGCTTAACGATTAGAGTTGTAAAATACTATGTAATAAGAATAAATTAGCTTAATTACTTAACTGTAAGTTGCATTGTAATAAACAACGCGATTCTGAGAATTATATCGTGTGGTGTTTGATTTTATGTTGAAAGCATTCACTCTTTACATGATGTTAAAGGTTGCTAAAAATTGCTGAAAGCTTTTACGCTTTGCCTTTCTTTTGAAGTTTGCTGAAAGCTTTTACGCTTTGCATTGTTTTTGAAGTTTGCTGAAAGCTTTTACGCTTTGCATTGTTTTGAAGTTTGCTGAAAGCTTTTACGCTTTGCATTGTTTTGAAGTTTGCTGAAAGCTTTTACGCTTTGCATTGTTTTGAAGTTTGCTGAAAGCTTTTACGCTTTGCATTGTTTTGAAGCTTGCTGAAAGCTTTTACGCTTTGCATAGTTTTGAAGTTGCTGAAAGTTTTAACGCTTTGCATTGTATTCCAGGCCGCTAAAAGTGTTTAAGTTTTGCATTACTACCTGTGTTGTTGAAAGCTATCACACTTTGCATTGACTAATGATGTTGTTATATAGTTTTACGTTTTGTGAGTATGCAAGCCTAGTTTTGTTTGAAAGCCTATGCGCTTTGCGTTATTGTCTAAATTTTCAGACGGTGGTTCATTGTTGGTGATTTCTCGTTGTGTGGCGTCTTTGGTAAGACACTGAGTACCAAACAGGCATGTGCTGTCTATGAGCAACGTACACAACGCGAGAACGCGCTGTTCGTCAGAATGGCCGTGTCGGAGAATACGTTAGACACGCAGGTTTGTAACAGGTCACACCTGGAGTCTTTTACACTCACCAATAGATGGCGCGCATACGATCAGCCTAAGCTTGCATACAGCGGTAACTATTGGCGAAGTTTCGATTAACACCGCTAGATGGCGGTGAGAACTTGACGTGAAGTTAGCAACGTTGTTTTGCACCGACTTCACTCCGGTCTGTCAGTTGTGCGAATAGTTCACGGAGGCCATCACGCCTTTACTTTTTTCCCTGACGTCGCCTGCGCCGCACGAGCGCGCTGACTGCTACCAATATTAAAGATGGCGGACAAACCGATCGAGTCGTTAAATTTGAATCCAACTGAATCTTTGACATACTTATCACTATTGTACCTATTATTGTATTTTGAGAATTGGGGTTGTTAATATTTTTTCACTTCTCATGCTCTTAAAATGTTACTTTAGTTTCTGCACATCGGGACTAAAGTTTTTTTTTTTGGAAACTCCTAAACAGCCAATCACGGTGTTTGTGAATGAAGGATTGTCGCCATATTCAGTGATTGTGTATGGACCATTTTTTGAGCGTGGAAATAACCTCAAAATGACAACTGTGCAAAAATATGAAAAAAAACAATTTAATTACGTGAAACATGATTAATGATTACGAACATGAATCTATTTAATTATATTATTATTAGGGTGAATTTTCAAACAGGCATTTTTGGGTGTCACACGGCTGTAATACGGAAAATAATTAATAAAATAATATAAAAAAAAATGTTTTTCATCATATACACTGTCATATTAAGAGGCCATACATAATCATCACGCAAATGTAAGCCAAATCTCTGAAAAAAAATATTGAACTTTAAAAATAGCGCGAATATGACCACTCTGAGGCATGTCACACTTCCAGTTTTGTCCAAACAAGCTCGCGTAACTTTGTGTGTACGCAATATCTTAATTAGGTATTATACATCATTAGAAAGAATATTAGATGACGCTTCTTAATAATTATCCAATAATGCAAAAATATTAATACCTAAAAGTAGGCAGACCGCTTTGTGTTTGTCCCGCGCCGACCACTCACGAAACGACTCGCAAATACCTGCTGATAACTGGTTCGTCTAGCGACTTACCGCCATGTTTACGTTTTTATTTAAAGAGACCATTAGTTGTGCTTTCGCGACCGAATGGAGTGGACGTGTATCTGAGCGCCGTTAGAGCTAGCGAGGTTAGTCTTTTTCGCGATGTATTTTGGTACCCTGTGAAGTAACTTCGGTGGCGCGTAATTTCTGTACGTTAAATAAGTATGTTTTAGTTATTTTATTGATATTTATAATATACCTTTATAGACTAAATTAAACCCGTAATGCATCTTTTAATAAAGTATATAGTGCAACCGATATCTTTGAAAAACTGTTATGCCGTAATTTCTGTGGCGTAATTTCGGTGGCGTTTTTGTCCACCGAAATTACAAACGCCCACCGACATTACAAGTCAAGTCAATTTTGTATAGGATTTTGTTAAAAACAGTCATAGATTTAGCATAAATGCGTAGCTAAAATTACATTTTATATAACGATGCTAATGTTTATTTATTAATGATATTTAAAAATTTAATGATGTCTATAATCAGAACTATTTAAATTGACCTAAAATAAAAACTAAGTTAATGCGAAGACTATTACATATTGTTAAAAATCATGCTGAAGTTTAATTTAATTTGAATTACATATTTTAAAAGACTTGTAAGCACGTATATTCATCATTAATTTCAAAGTAAATTTACGATGTAATTTCGGTGGCACCGTTGTAATTTTCGGTGGCGCAAAAAAATTAAAAATAGTTTTTAACTAAAATAATAGCTTCAGAATGGTGCCTCATACAGCATTTCGATTAAAAATTTAATCTCTTTCTAGTCATTATATAAATTATCACCAAACGATGAAAAAAAAATGCGCCACCGAAATTACGAAAAAACGTCCATCTCAAAAATTCACCCATTAAGGAGGATTCATTTTATTGTGCATGGTCTAATTAGTTATAAAATTGTTTTTAAGTTTGAATCTGTTGGCTAAATGTAAATATGCATATTTATAGCATATTAATAGCATTTAAAGCGTCACTTTACAACAAAACAAAACCGCGGAACAATTTTGTAAGAAACTTTGTTATAATCAATATTGTAATTTTGTATATGTAGAACGTCGTTTTTTTCCTCGCATTCAAAGTGAAAAGTAGAGTGTTTAACGCGAGACTAAACAACCATAATGACACTCGAACTACAGCCACCCGTGCTCCGCTTGGGTGGCTAAACATCTCGTGTCATTGTGGCTTGTTTTAGTCCCTTGTTGAACAATCTACTATTACAATTACTCTAATTCTAAAACTATTTCAAGGAATACCCCCTTACTTATAAACGTGGAATAAGCTTGGAATAGTTTATGCCATGCTTTGTCCTTATCTGTAATTGTGACATTTGCATCTGACAGAAAGTGACAAAGCATGGCATAAACTATTCCTAGCTTATTCCACGTTTATAAGTAAGGGGGATAGGGTTTTAAAGCCGTTCTGCATTATTCAGTTTTTGAAATATTCTATTTCAGATATTTCGACAACATTTAACCTTTTTTTTACTTTCGTTTTCGGCTTGAAGCCCTGAAGGTGCTTTTTGTCATTAGTTATCATTTAATAGTTGTAAGGATAAGGATCATGGGCACTTTTGTATGGAAATTGGTTGTGGCATCAACAGAATTAATAATAATAATAATAAGTCATTTATTTCAGGCAAGTGTACCCATACATCATTAAAATTTAAAATTTACAGAAAGTGATTAAAAATAAAGCAATAAATTAGAATTAAATACATTAACAATAACACGGACACAGCATAAACTGACAACTATTTTTTGTTAGGCTCACGGTGCACTTTCAGCCAGTGTCGGAGCCGCAAATACCTAGCCTACCGTAGAATAAAAATATGGGCACTTGAAAACAAGATAATATACTTAGTCCATATAAACTTTAGGTAAATCACTACATAGTATAAAACAAAGTCGCTTCCCGCTGTCTGTCCCTATGTATGCTTAGATCTTTAAAACTACGCAACGGATTTTGATGCGGTTGTTTTTAGTAGATAGAGTGATTCATGAGGAAGGTTTTTATGTATAATAAATTTTGTTTTATGTACGTGTGTTATAGAAAACTCAAATAAACCGAAGCGAAGCGAGGGCGGGTCGCTAGTATAATAATAAAGTAAAGAATGTTCTTAGAATCAGAGAGTTGTTTTGTTGTACGGAATTCACAACTTTTAAGATACATTACACAACAATCGACCTCTGTGTAACTCTTTTCCGTTAAGTTGCTTAGGTTATGTTGATGATATAGTGCTATAATCAAATACCCTAGACCTAGTTCTATAATTATCCGTCAAAATACTATATTTTCCAATGTTTCTACGGACGTTAACATAATTTTGTTCTCCGGTGAGCTAGGTACTTGCGGCCATATTAAGAATTTTTAATGATATAGGTTTAAATTCTGTTGGTGCCATACCCACTTTGCCGATGATCCTTTGTTAGAAAATGCCATCCCAATTTTAAATTAATCATGTCATCCATAAAATGTCTGCTCAATAATAGAAATAGAAATAGAATTAGACAATATCTTTATTAGTTTCTGTTAACATAATGTCACATCCATGGCTGAAGTCTCCTTTTAAATAAAGATAAATAAAGATATTAAAACATTATATTGGGTCAAATACAAAATTAATGAAATTGGTCTCTTAAAAATAACCTATTCTTTTGAATTAGAACGACACATAGACATTTGCATTCTTATAAGACTGATATATACTAATGGAGCTCCCACACTTGCTGTTATAAATGTTATACAACGTTACTAGCGACCCGCCCTCGCTTCGCTTCGGTTTATGTGAGTTTTCTGTAACACCCGTATATAAAACAGAGTTTATTATACATAAAAACCTTCCTCTTGAATCACTCTATCTATTAAAAAAACCCGCATCAAAATCCGTTGCGCAGTTTTAAAGATCTAGGCATACATAGGGACACACAGACAGACAGCGGGAAGCGACTTTGTTTTATACTATGTAGTGATAAAACATTTTATCACCATTATAATACAAGTTTATAATTTGTTATCATGTTATATAACGTTCTATATTACAACACGGTATCAAACATGTTATAATTTGTTCCCAGTGTAGGAGCGTTTGAAACATCTAACAAGTTGTAACAAAATGTTATGAAATGTTAGTGGATTTTATCGCGTTTTATAACGTTATATAACATTTATGGCCGCACCATAAGACCGCAAAGCTGAGGACCACAAGGTCTTATCCCCACACCGGAACACAACAATCTAAATACCGTGTTAAGCGGTATGTGAAAGGATAAGCACCATCTAAGTAGGGATGACAGTTGACCACGTGTTTTCTCGCTACGCACGGGAATGTTGTCGCATACATTTTGAGTGCACTTGTTTTTCATACGATTGCTACTATGCAGTTCATTTTACGGTGAGCGTAAGGACGGAGCTATGAAAAAAAATATGTTTATTCCGAATAAACTTAACTTAAGACATAACAATGGTTTCGGGTCCTGCGCTAGGATTCCCTGTGTTGCAGGGCTCAATTCTAATCAGTTTTAACAGGCACAGTTATATTTGCGGATATTGCAGATCAATAATTTGTTAAGTGGTGTACCCTTGTTTTGCCGACAACCTTTTCATCGAATATTATTTAATCGACAACGATTCATCGAAACATTAGTACTAGTAATATTGTTTGGCGTTATATATTTCAACTACTATTTATTTAAATTTATCTTACTACGTGGAAATACTAATCAACGAATACTACTTAATCGCTGATTTGTTTCAAATTATCTTAATTGGTACAACTACAAAACATTGCAATTCATTTCTTCGACGTATTACTTTAATACAATTTTATATGCCCTATTGCACATTTATACATTTTTCAAATTATGTAGTGTGACAAACAAATATGTATAATAAAACTAAGAATGATTGATAATATTAAATTAATAATATTATTGCATAACTAGTTATATCAAGAAATAGAAGTACGAGGCTTTCAAAGTAGGTTAGGTTAGAACTGCGATCACCAAGAAAACGAACTGTTGACAGAAGTGGGTTAGGTTAGGCTAGAACTGCGACCCCCAAGAAACCGAACTGTTGACAGAAGTGGGTTAGGTTAGGTTAGAACTGCGACCCCCAAGAAAACGAACTGTTCACAGAAGCGGGTTAGGTTAGGTTAGAACTGCGACCCCCAAGAAAACGAACTGTTGACAGAAGTGGGTTAGGTTAGGTTAGAACTGCGACCCCCAAGAAAACGAACTGTTGACAGAAGTGGGTTAGGTTAGGTTAGAACTGCGACCACCAAGAAAACGAACTGTTGACAGAAGCGGGTTAGGTTAGGTTAGAACTGCGACCCCCAAGAAAACGAACTGTTGACAGAAGTGGGTTAGGTTAGGTTAGAACTGCGACCCCCAAGAAAATGAACTGTTGACAGAAAAGCATGACACATTACTGTTTAGTTTTGATAGCAAAATATTACCAATTGAAATAATGTTATGCGGAATAAATATTATTACAAGTAAAAAAAAAACAATTAAAAAGCCCCGAAATGATTAGTCATGACATGAATTCTATTGAAATAAGTAAACTACCAATTAAAATACCTCGTTTCAAATTACCTAGTATTGAGTCCTCGACGCAATGACTTGTCGATGAAATGAAAATACTTGAAACGTTGTCTTTGAAATAATATTCGATTAAAAGTCTGTCGGCAATTCAATGGTAAACCTTGTTAAGTACTTACACTAATCTACTTACTCACCATGTGACCTTGTTATTCTTTACATACACATGATGTATAAATATATAATATAAAATGATATAAAGATGTACAATATAAAATTACATAGCAAATGAAATGAAATGATATGCTATAGCAGTTACATAGCTCTGTCCTTTTCTCTCAGCGTAAAATGAATTGCACAGTACTCTTCTTCTTTACATAATATAAAACAAAGTTTCCGCGTATATCTGGGTACATTTGCTAAGCTTATTCCTTTTATTTAACCCACGCGTCGGATTTTGATGCTTTTTTCCCCATCCATCCATAATTTTACACGAAAGTTATGTATAATAAACAAGGATCGGAAATTCGGATAGATATTTACCTAAAGTTGGCAAACTTCCGGAAAAAGTTAAGCAAAGATAGCGTCGGGTTTTTAAAATATTATTTTAATAATATAATTTCCGGGATTCCGGGATTCGAAAAATCGTTTATATAATTTATTTTACAATTAGTATAATACTTTACTTTAATTTGTTCAATGATTTACAGATAAATTAAATAACATTTTAGTAAAATAATAACTTCAAGTAGATAATGTAAATACTTAAATGTGTATTTATGCTTACGTAATTCGTTTATTTAAAAATTCCGGGAATTTTATTAATAAATTAAAATAGAGTCCGCTTCCATACAACTGAACAACAACGCCGCCGCCAAAGTTTAGGTAAAAATTTATCCGAATTTCTGATCCCTGATAATAAGTTCCGGATTATGTACAGTCACCCAAAATAATGTTGAGCATACTGGGATCCAGGGACCCGACCACCCATTCCCCGATAAAACCTTTAAAAGACTTACCTCTCGAAGTACAACCCACTAAAAGAATAACCACTTTGGAAGAAAATATACGACTTAGTTCTTTGTTAAACTACATCACATAAGGGAAACCTAAAGGGCAGCAGTAAATGGATATCCCTCTTATTGCATAACCAAATATAAGAATTACCCTTGTAAATAGCGCTTTAAAAGCCAATCGAACGTCTTTTTTAAGTTAAAGGGATATTGGTATCACTCAAATTATAGCGCTACAAAAGCAAAATCGAGCAAGAAGAACACGTTATTGATTTGGTAAGGGTAACCCTTATAAATAGCACTTTAAAAAGCAAATCGAACGGCTTTCAAGCGATACGGCGTTTCTAAATAAATCCTTATAAAAACGCCTTGAATGGGATAGCGGGCCGGTCCCTGCTTAGAACCTTGTCATTGTGACTGCCATTATTATTGTCATACTTGTCATTAGATGTTCAGTTTGAAGTTTATTATGACAATGCACTAAAATGCTCAACATTTTCGTTAGGGCAGAAAACTTACACACCGAAGCGTGGGCGGGTGGCTCCTGGCTATCGTACAAAACGGAGGAAAAACTACAAATAAATATGTAAATTCCTAAATATTATCAAGCAGTAATTCTAAGTAGATATAATGATTCATTATTTGATCCGTGGAGTAAAAACCATTGTAATATCACGCAGGGGAATATCGGCTTCCGCGGTCACGATGCGTAGGAGCAGAGTGACAAAGAGTATGTATACCTAGAGTGGACACAAGCCCGGTAGCTGTCGTAACTGCCTACGAGCATAAAGAAATAGTCTATGGGTCTCAGATCCCACTTACCATCGCACATGTGTGCTCGTTTGTCTTTTCTTCACCATTAAAGAAGACTTGTATGCTTTGCTTGAGCTGCTACGCACTGTGCTTAATGCGCATTATGAGGAGTTAGGCTTCTTTGACTTCTCGAACTCAACTCGAATCAAACTGGGTCCGAATCGGGTCATCCCCTCAACCTTATAACACACCTCATTGCGTTATTAAAAATATGTGATAAGATACGAATCGAACCTTTCGTTTCATACGGTTAAATTAAACAAATAATAAGTGGGCAGAAGGTTTTTTTAGCAGCCTTTTTTATTTCTTTCCATAGCTAAATTCCTGTACGCCGGGCATGAATTTATTTATCTTAGATTTAGTAAGTAACCTTAATCTATAGTCGAAAAAATATAAGAAAATTGGTATCAGCGCTCCGTGTCCGTATTTTTAGTACCAAAATTTGATAGCCAGTTGACATTGACTCTTGTATTTTCATCGACTAGTAAAGGTGAAGTATACGTAAAATAGTTTATGGAAATGTAATTCTGTTTAGGGATTCATGCTACGGATAGGTTTAGAAACGTTATCGGATAGTTAAGGTGATTGGGAAACGTGGTGTACGAGTATGATTAAAATTCGTGCTCGAGCTATCAGCTGCGTCCTTTATACGTGTCATGCCTAGTAACTTTCCTTAACTGCAAAAATTACAGCTTCGGAAAGTTAGATAATTAGATGGAAGTTATTCTAACACTAGTAAATTTCGTTTAAATTTCATGAAAAGTTCGGTAACATGTCGAAACTATAGTTATTTTCAGAAATAAAAAGATTTCACTTTGGTAATTTTTAGAATATTGCTCAAAATTCTAGGTGAAAGTTTCACTTTTGAAACTTGTAGAATATTGCAGAAATTTAAATGAAAGTTTCAAAAGTGAAGCCGCCCATCACTGGTCATGCCTACATGTCCCCTCTGGCAAAATTTACTCTTTGTACAAGTTTTGGTTTATCAAATTACATGTTAAATTTTTAATAGTCGTTTAAATATCGCTTTAGTCAGTCAGGGTAGTCCTAGGTGTGAACTGGTTAGCATTTTATTATTTTATTTTTGTGTTTTTAAAATGAACATACTACTTTTATTGCTGTTATGTGTCATCCCTACGAGTATGTCTGTGGGAGCTCCTAGAAGAAGTGAGTATACTTTAACATACTAAATACCTAGTATCTAGTTTTTTTTTCTCTTTTCATGTAACTAGGAGGACGAAAACTTTTTTTAAATAGACCAAATTAAATTAAAGCTAATTTCAAATAAAAAAGCATACGCCCGTCATTCCGCCTACCTGCATCATCATATTCGGCAGTTTAGTAAAAAAATACATTAACATTATGAAGCCTAGAGAAAAACATTTTTAATACAGTTGTTCGAAAAGTTGTCCTTTTTGTAGGTATATATCATGCGGTAAGTTGGATTTTTTGCACTAATGTTTTTTACTTATCCAATTTTTTTATTTACTGTTGCTCCAAGCAAAGAGTTTACATGTTCAAACACGTTATTTATTTTTTCATTTAGCATTGAAACTATTCATTTATTAGTAATATTATTTAAATGATTAAAGAGTTATCTAATATTCTTCAAAACAGCTTTCATAAAGATGGCTAAATGAGTATTACGAATGATCGGGTAGATGACGGCGTAACGTAGACCCACCTGGTAGATTCTTGACGGGTAAAAGTGCCCGTGCGGCCTACTTACTGAATAAATATCTTTTATCTTTTATCTTTATCACCTTTATGTGGGACCGCGGCTTATAAAATCCATGGGTCTTAGATCCCAGTGATCCCACTGACCATCAGGTGGCCTGTGTATTATTTAGCCTTCACGTTTCCAATAAAAAAAAACAATATTTAGAATTCGAGATGTGCCGAATATTCGGTTCGTATTCGGTATTCGGTGTATTCGGCATCTTATTCACTATTTGTTTTCGGCGGAATTATTCGGTTGTCGTACCGAATATATTCGGTTCGAGTATTTCTATTCTCTTGGCTATACGACACGGTATACAACTAAACGACCAAACTTATAATGTAAGATTTATGTCATATTATAAGTCAAAAATAATCCTATGAAGAATGTAATGAAAAAAACATAAAGCTATCGTGCGATGTTTTGAAGCAAAGTGACAGCACGGTGTGCGCGGCTGGCGGGTGGTGAGGCATGGCGCGCTCGTCATCTAGCCAGTAGCGATATGTATGTATGTATGTATGTTAGAACATGTTTAATGGTAAACCGAATAATTCGGCTGAATATCCGGTTCGGTAAAGGTTAAACCGTATAGTATTCGATATTCGGCTATTCGGTGAAACCACTATTCGGCGCATCTCTATTATGATGTTACAGATTTAGCTTGGAAGTTGACCTTCATGTAATCAACCGGAAAAAAGGCGTATTTAACAAAATGGCATTATAAAGTTAATCACCACATTTATCTCAGCTCATGACTTGACAGTAGAAATCTCTAAATATCTGGGCATACATAAAATCACGCCTGTTTCCCAAAGGGCTAGGCAGAGACCAGAGTTTTTTACTTTTTAAATTAATTATCCTTCATTGTTTAAATTTCCCTGTGCATTTTCACTCGTCCCGGGTATTGTCTCGCTTGCAGCTCGAGCCAAAACACCTCGGGACTCGTGTAAAGTGACATAATCACCGGACTTATATCAAAATGTATTGCTTTTCAGCAACACGGGGCCCATCGAAGTGCCCCCCGTTTCCTCAGCTCGCGCACGGGTCAACGCGACATCATGGCCGCATGGTCAAGTTTAACTGCGTCTACCCCTTTAAGATGGTGGGCTTTCGATACTCCACGTGCAGGGCGGATGGCTGGAACCACCCTGCCCCTACCTGTGTTTGTAAGTATTTGAACGTGCCAATCTTTTCAGAGCCTCTTCTAGTTTTTCTGCTTACGTGGCAGGCCAAACAGTTTTATGGAGCCTAGCCAAGATGCATTACGCTAAATAGCACGTCACACTGGTTAGCGTGACACTTCAATTTCAATTTCAATTATTTATTGCTTTTTCATAATGGTACAGCTTATTCTAATAAATCGGCCATTCTCAAAAAAGCAAAATTTTGCGTGTCCGGCTCATTATTTATACATAAATACGTTCAGACGTTAGTGCAATATTTTTTATTGTATACTTTGTGTATTTATCTAAAAGTAGCATACACATTTTAAGTTGATTATTTATTTATTACTATTTTTTTATTTTTCAAACCCTCGTTCGCCAATTACCATAGCCTGTCCGCACGCTACCTTAGTCTGTAAATCTGCTCCTCATTTAAGTCAGGAATAAGTTCAAGCTATGCCATTAAAAAACTTAAGAGACCGAAATACTGCCTGTGTTTTAACACAAAAAAAATAATTTTAGGACCATTTGATTTAAATTTATCATGAAATATCTCCCTGTCCGGCCCGAAGGGATAATTACCATCGCCACTCACTTTCGAAGTGCTCATCCCTAAACAACGAACAATCGGACAGTGCGAACGTCTCAGTGTTGGTGTATACGCCTAGGATGCACGTAAGTACCTAATTACCGTAGCTTTGGTTTTCAAGTTTTCTAATTCCCGTTCCTCTACTTATAAATTCGATTTCTTATGGAAATATTCTAATACTTAGTGAACCGAAAGAGATGTGAGGCCTTTGTATATTACGATTTTCCAATATTTTCAATCGTTTATATTTTTTGATATTTTTAATAAATTGTATTGTTTTCTAAGTACCGTAGTGCTAATTACCGGTTATTTTCTAAGTACCGTAGTATGGAAATATTCAAATTTATAGAGTTTCAATGTAATTTACACCAGGGGCCCATTTCATACCTAAGTAATTTTAATCGTTACAATAAGTGTGCAATTGTTTTGTATTTATTTTTAAGATCTTTCTCTCCTTTATTTGTCTCAAGATTTTTGATATAATTTTAATTCCTACCTACATAACCATTTAATAATAAAAATATTGTAATTGTTATTTTGATAAAAATATTTTTTTGTTTATTACAAGACGAAATTGCTCTTCGAAACCTTTTAAAATAAGTAAATAATTTGATTATAAAATAAATAGTATTTTATTTCAACGTCGATTTAATTTCATTACAAAAAAAGGAAAACTATAATCATATAAATATGAGAGTAGTTATTTAATGTAATTGTAGTTTTATTAAAAATATTATATTAATATGTATATTATTTATTAATATAATATTTTACTTGAAATATTTGCTCTTTCTAATTACCGTAGCCATGTAAAAATATTTTTTCTAATTACCATGTCCATACAATTTTTGTATCTCAATAACTCAAAAACCACTGTATTTTTTCTAATGCCATTTTGATTCATTAATTAATTAGCTTACACTTGTTCATATTCAAAAGTCATTTAGACAAAACAAAAAGAAAAAAAATTGCCTACGGTAATTAGGCAGAGAACACTCGACTCTGAGAATGGCCGAAATAAGTAATAACAAAATGAACCCTGGAGGGCACAGCAACACTAGGAGAGAGGAGGCATAAATTAATTAGTAGTATACTTTTGTATTATTATCGCAATGCGTCTTCTGTATATTCTTTTATTGTATAATATGCTTTGTTTACGAGCAATTGTTTGAGTTTATTAATCAATATTTTTTGCCTTTTTTTCTTCTTTTACACTTTCAGATAATTTATTGTAAATTTTTATAGACTTCTATAGACACTTCATATCACGTCGTGATCTACCGTAAATCGGGGTGAGCAGGGTTTAGGGGTGAGTAGGGACACAACCTTAAATAAGTCATAACTTGTTACAAATAAGAACCAGTATTAAATGGACAATAACGTTACGTCCATTGGAAGTAATTTCAGTCTTATAATTAGTTACATATGATTCATTTTAGGCTGTGTCCCTACTCTCCCCTTAATCCCTACTCACCCCGTTTTACGGTACCGTGAGTAATGAGCAATTGAGCAGTGATCGGAATAGGTAGTGCAATTTCGCGAAATTTCGGTGCGTAAGCTTATTATGGATCAGTGTTCGAAAAAGCGGCCAAGTGCGAGTCGGACTCGCGCATGTAGGGTTCCGTACCACTATACGGAAGGTAAGGTAAGGTCGACAATATGATAACATGTCAAAAACGATGCCTCTATTCGATTGGGTTAAAACCATATCGCCCTTAACGTGTTATCGTATTGTCAATGTTTTATTGATTGAATGAAAGGTAAAATGCGGTTTACGATTTATAACGTATTAAAAAAAAACTAATTATTAGATCTCGTTCAAACCAATTTTCTGTGGAAGTTTGCATGGTAATGTACATCATATATTATTTTTACATTTATCATTCCCTTATTTTAGAAGTTACGGGGGGGGGTGACACACGTTTTTCCACTTTGGAAGCGTCTCTCGCGCAAATTATTCAGTTTAGAAAAAAATTATATTAAAAACCTCAATATCATTTTTGAAGACCTATCCATAGATACCCCACACGTATGGGTTTAATAAAAAAAAAATATTTGAGTTTCAGTTCTAAGTATGGGGAACCCCAAAAATTTATTGTTTTTTTTCTATTTTTGTATGAAAATCTTAAAGCGATTCACCGAATACATCTACTTACAAAGTTTCCACAGTATAGCTCTTATAGTTACGGAAAAAAGTGGCTGTGACATACGGACAGACAGACGGACGGACGGACAGACATGACGAATCCATAAGGGTTCCGTTTTTTGCCATTCGGCTACGGAACCCTAAAAACCCGATATTTGTTTATTATAAAATATCGGATTATTTGATATAATTATAACCGACATATACATATAGGACGAAATATATAGACACTTAAACGACAAAAAAATTAAAAAAAGTACCTATTTATAATGCAGTAACTTAAATATATGTAGCATATAACTTCAATTAAGTTAATGTCCAGAAAATAGTCTGTGAAAAAATAAGAGTCCCGGAATCCCGGGTCTTATCCATACTAAATATAATGTTTAAGGTTATTCACCAGAAATTGCACTATACCTAATCCGATCACTGGTAATGAGTGCTCAATGATGCAACGTTGAATTAAGAACACATTGTCGCTAGCTATACTTATATACTTACTTACTCAAAAAAAAAATACTACCGAAATGTGGATCTAGTTCTTTGAATAAATAATTATTAAATAGTTATTGTTATTTCAGATATTTATTGAATTTTCTGTTTATTAAGTTTTTATAATAAATAATCAAATATAAAAGTAAAATAACAATAATACGAGAAATAAACACTACTTACTAGAAACCTAACCTACGAGTGCCACTGGAAGCGGGGCAGGACTCAATATACCGGTGGTTAGGGCTGTAGAGAGAGGAACCTCCTCACAATTGGTAAATTCAGAGACTTGACACATTTTCCTGCTTTAAGGTGCCAGCAACCAATGTTGGACACTTTAAGCTGAAGGTACCAATAATAGAACCTTAACTCTTTGGGCCGGTACAGAAGGACCGGATTTCAACTGCAACAAAGCAAAATGGCACCCACGTTCGTACGTTTTGATGCAGTTACGTCAATTGCATCAGAACTGTACTCGAATTGTTATTTTCCAGTCCGTCTGTCTCGGCCCTTAGTTCAAATATAATAAGGTTATAAATGGATTGTCTTTATATAAATGAATAGCCCTTATCTTCTCTAATATTACATTACCAATGAGCGGTTGATGGATGCAAATTACGTCAAAATAATGTCGAATAATATCCATAATACGGATATGACTACATTAAATGGTACTCAAAACTTTATAACTCTTATCCATTTCGTGCTTTCGTCACCATATTATTGCATCAGTCATCTGCTCCTCATTACGGGATCCATCACCTCCACAGAGGTAGAAAAGCATAGAGGGAGTATAAAAACGGCTAATAGAATAATACTCTTCGCACCTGTTACAAATGCCCTTCGTTAAAAAGAGTCTTCTACAGATGACCGCTTGAATTTCAAAAGTGTACCACTTTTTAGGTGTGTCACTGTGTGACTCTGCATTAGTGTGCGTACGTTTGCAGTCGGTTTGTTGTACACAGAAGAAAAAGGGGGTACGTTTGACATTTAGGTACACGGGATCTATGTTTTCCTGCCGAGACAGTACACCCTATACAGTCTTCTACTAAAACTGATTCTCCTTTCGTTCCAGTCCACAGCACCGGCTGTCCTCTGCCTACGGTAGCCAATGGGTTCTTGGTGCCCATGTTCAACGATGCATGGCTCGACTTCTATTGTCTGCCAGGCTTCCAGCTGGTAGGATCCCCAGCTCTATACTGTGACGGGAGATCTTGGAACGGGACGGCACCGACTTGCGTGGCTGGTAAGACTACCTTATCAGCAAGGCTCGGAGAAAAGCCCGTTATTTTGAAAACATAACCCTGTTCCGTACAGCAGATACTTCCTTAATGATGTTACGATATTATTTTTTATATGATTTATTTATTAACCCGTTTACATACACAAAATACCTAGCAAGTACATGCATTTTAAGGATTAAAAATGCCCCCAATGACGTCCCAATGAGTGCCCCATTGAGACTCATAACTCATAAAAGGATCCTAATTCACGTCGTTATGGACACACAAGTGAAAATTTGGAAAAAAAATGGTCATTATTTTTGATTGGGGATAGTTTTCCAACCATTCCGGTGTCAGTAATTACTATAATTGTCACTGAATACATATAAATTATGGTATAATAAATCTATAAAATACCTAATAATATTTTTATGAACATCACAAGGAAGTCTCTACTGTACGGAACAGGGTTATGTTTTCAAAATGACAGGCGTCTTTCCGAGCCTTGCTTATCAGCCTATGACATAAAAAAACCCGATCCAGTGCGAGACTCTGCGCATCGATTGTATTTCTAAATGTGACAGGCTCTGTCCCAAGTACCCACGGTCACTCAAGTATCCACGTTTGGTTCCCTGTAAACCAAATTACATGGAATACAGAAAATGACTGACTGCTGAGTTTCTTGCGGCGTTTCTTCTCAGCAGTGTCTCCTCTTAGGAAGCGCTGGTAGATTCTTGACGTGTAAAAGTGCCCGTACGGCCTACTTACTGAATAAATATCTTTTATCTTTTAGATACGTCAATACATACATACATACATAAACTCACGCCTTTATTCCCAGAGTGGGGTAGGCAGAGCTACAGAATTACCAAAAACTCTAAAATCTTGTTGATAATTCTGTAACCACATTTTGCACACTTAGGCTAAGATGTTTACCAGTGTATTAGTGACAGGTTGCAAGCCTATCGCCTAACAATACTATACGCCTTTATTCCCTTAGCCGTCTCTTACGACATCCACGGGAAGACATGGAGTGGCACTATTCTAACCCGGCAACCACATAAAAAACAAAGATAACATAAGATACATCAATAAAAAACCAAAAATCGCCTACAATATCGCTCAAATAGTCCTCTGCGCAAAAAACGCCAGAAGAGACACGACTTTCGTAAAGATTTGTTAATATATTATCATGTCTACAGAGTGACATCGAAGACGTGATTAGAAACCAATTTTTCACACTCGCTAATGGAATGCCACTTAGCAATATTAGTTTCATGAAACAAAAGCTATTTAATTTTTGTTAATTTTCCCCTTAATTAAATCAACGATTGAGTAAATCATGGTTGCCCTATTTTTACTATCATACCCTCTATGGATCCTATAAGTATTTTACTTTAATGACACTGCAGTTACAGTGACAATTCAAGACATAGGCTCTACTTTGACATTATCTACTTTCTTGCGAATGAGTTACGCATCGAGAGCAAAAGGGATAGCAATAGACGAAGTTCGAATTACGGATTTCAAAGTAGAGCACTAGTCATTGTCAGTTATTTGTTTTGTTGTTTGGTGGAAATTAGAAAATCTCTTTGTGTCAAGTAGGGTGACCACACTGTTTGAAATTAATTGTTTAATTTTAATTTCTGAATACTACATCTAAAGATTAAGATAAAGATGAAGAGACATTTATTCGCAAAACAAAATTACATTACATAGATACAAAAAGAACAAGACGCAGAGAAATTGTTGCGAAACGGTCCCAACTCAGATGTTGGGTTAAAGTCATATAACTTTTGATGACGTCCTTGATTTCAACCTATAGATTACGTACTAAACAAAAAGAGACAAAAAACATACGGCTGATCTAATGCAAGACGTCAAGAAATGGTCCCAGCATGTTGCCGGTCGTACCACCGGTACGGCCACACAACACAAAAAAAAACTATTACTAAAAACAAGTTACAGCATAGACTAAAATTGGAGCATTTTACTATAATAATACATACATACATACATACATTAAATCACGCCTGTTTCCCAGAGGGGTAGGCAGAGACCACTTCTTTCCACTTGCTACGATCTTGACAAATTTCTTTTGCTTCTTCCACATTCATACATCGAGTCATGCACGCACGTCGGTTTCGGGTACTTAAGATTCGGCCCTTTTCCAGTATTTCTCCGATTTGACTCGAAAAAGTACACCTAGGGCGGCCCCTTCCGACCCGTCCACTCACTTTCGATCTGTATATCTCTTTCGTCAATCTTCTTTCATCCATCCTTTTCAAATGACCGAACCATCGAAGCATGCCCTTTTCAATCTTAGTCACTACATCTTCTTTTATTACACATTTCTCTCTGACTTTTTCATTCCTTACCAATCAGTTTAATATACCTAACTAAAGATTATACCCTAACAGAAACCATCGAAGAGCAGCTGACCTGTGACTTCGAGCGTGACCTGTGCGGCTGGAGGCAGGATGACACACACGACTTTAACTGGACAAGGCGTAGGAATAAGACTCCAAGCTATTTCGCTTATACAGGACCTTCATACGACCACACCCTTGGAAATTCTGGCTCAGGTACAGGGTCTTTTTAATAGTAGTTTCATCATAATCATCATCATCATCATCATCATCATCATCATCATCATCATCATCATCATCATCATTATCATCATCATCATCATCATCATCATCATCATCATCATCATCATCATCATCATCATCATCCTCCTATATTAGTCCACTGCTGGACATAGGCCTCTCCCATGCACGCCAACGAGCACGATTCGTGGCCATTCTCATCCAGCTCTTGCCAGCCACCTTGCGAAGATCGTCACTCCACCTAGTCTGAGGGCGTCCTACACCACGTAGGACGTAATAGTAGTTTACGTAACACCTGGCCATAATGTGAGTTTTATCGCACGCTGCGCGCACGGTAAAACTCGCATTGTGGCCAGGTGAAGACGTAAAATTGTGTACTCATCACGGGCAGTAAAAAATAAAGCCCTCTATCGCATATTTACAACCCTCGCCTACGGCTCGGGTCTCAAATACCTGCGATTTCGGGCTTTCTTTCTTTTACAGCCCTTGTTAAGTAATGTACTATTATGTTTCTGGAATTAATACACGCCATAAGGCGTTTCATAATAAGATCACACGAGTGTTTTAATGCCTAATGAATGATGTGTCGCATCGCATACATTACTTTATCTACATGCATATCATAAGTTTTCTACAATGTGAGAAAACTGTATGTGTGGTTGTTATCTTAATGTACCTGTTTCTTAATGTTTACATTAAAGTATCGGTCACTGAGACTTTAATGTGAACCTTAAGGTGCTACCACATCGATGAAATATACTTTAATGTTACAATACAACCACAGATACAGGTTTCTTAATTTAGGCCATTTGCTTACAGTTTCTGAACATATTTTAGGGTAGTTATGATATGGATGTACATAAACATATTTATATACAAGATGAATATTGTCTCAATTATTGGCAAACTATATTGACTTGACTGTACTACTCAAATAAAACTTCTGGGTTTTACAACGAGTGATGGTTAAGATCACTCGCTTCACTCGTACGCTCGGTCAAGAAAGTGGTCTACTAGTATGTATGTATGTAAACTCTTTATTGCACAATAAAAAAAAACAATTACAATTAAATTCGTACATAAACTTAAGATTAACTTGTACAAAGGCGAACTTATCCCTTTAAGGGATCTCTTCCAGTTAACCTGACCACTAGTCTGTGGTCTACTACACTGTCATAATATTATTGCAAGGGTTAATCGAACTTGTTGTATCATGACGTTAAAAATAACTTCAACTTTAGGATGGTAGACCACTTTTTTGCCAGTATGTACAGACATATTATGCATGCTCACTAGCAGAAATAACGTTCGGTATTCTCAATCTAATTTACAATATACGAGTATTAATTTTCAGCGTCTAAGTCCGATACATGCTTATAACATTTTTCATCACACTTGCTCGTACAAATAGTGTCCTAACATGCTAGAAAAATCGACCGTAAACCAAAATAATATCCACCTGCCTTTTTTTACCATTACGCCCTATCGTGCGTAATAGCTTTTTTAAAAATATTATTATGTGGACTCAAACTATCACAATACGTCAGGCAGGACCCCAATTCTTGTGCCATTCGATATGAAGTTTCATTCGAAATGAAATGTCAGTTGCATACAATTTCTTAAAAATCTCGCATATAAACTATTGATCTCGACTGTCACTAGAATCGGACTCCGAACACGTTTGACATTATCTGTGGTAAGTCACAGACAAAGATGTAGTCTGCCGCTAATAAGTTAAAAATAATGATATTTCGTCTGATTTTATTTCATTTCCTCGCAATTGTGATGATTGATGAAAAACATTCTAATTGACTCTCGTTTGTAATTCTTTCTTTACCACCCTTAATACACAATGCAGTAATGTACTATTATGCTTTCACGCTGTCCTAGCTTTTTACATGTAATGTACAATAGAGAGCCCTTCGAGGATTAATATTGTCACAGCTCGACTCATTTCAACCATATTCGGTACCCTTACCATGAGTTACATTTACCGTACTTGCTAGCGAGTGGAATGCTCTGTCCCTTGCACTCTATAATGATACTTGCGAGGTCTGCGAGGGACTGCTCGCTAGCGAGTACGTTAATTGTAACTCATGGTAAGGGTACTGCAGCGACCTGACTGAACTTACCTATAGTCTATACTTTTAGGCATTTAAAAAATGTAAACAAAACAACCACGTGACATAGTTCGTCAGCCAATAGAAGTAGACAGTGTTCTGCTTCTATTGGCTGCCGTCAAAGTCGTCGTACGTCAAAGTTCGATAAAACAGTTTTGATTGGTTGTTTAACAAAGTCACGTGATTTGGAATGTTTAAATTTTTTTAAATACCTAAAAGTATAGACTATACATACAGGGTGCCTCGAACTGGCGGCTCTTTTATCTCCTAAACTATACTTTCAACAATTTAATTCGCTATTGGAATCGCTTCGCATGCTCCCAACTGGCAGGAAACATTGTTTAGTATCCTTAACACATTTCACTTACTTCATCAATGCTATTTTTAATGTCTACAGCCCGATCTTTTTAACATACCTCTAATACTCATCTCCAGGTTACTACATGTACATAGAGAGCTCCTCGAGAGCCAACAACGACTCAGCTCGGCTCTTGTCACCCGCATTCAGAAACGACCTGGCCCAAGACGGCTGCTTCTCTCTCTTCTACCACATGTTTGGCCGGTAAGTTGACAATTCGTTGATTGAATACAACACGGACACATTCCATAATGAGTCAGTGTTACATTAAAAAATTACATTAAAAAGTTACATTATAAGATTTTGAATGCAAGAGCAAATTATTTTGGAATGTGTCCGTTTTGTATTCAATGAGCGAATTGTACTTTCTTAATAACGTCTGCGGCCCTAGTATGATTGCGTTTATCGCGTGACAAAATGTGGATAAAGCATCCGTCACTCTCGTACCTTATACGTGTCAAAAAGAGACGGATGTTTTATTCACATTTTGTCACGCGATCAACGCAGCCATATTAGTCCACCTAAAAATGGTAATCAAGTAGTGTGACACCTAACCTACTTTGAAAATCGAAGTTCGTCTCGAAACTCGTCCTTTGGGACTAGATCAAGAAAAAGGGGTGCGGCTTGAAATATCGACAAAGTACGTTTCATCGAAAGCTCTTTTCTCTTGAAGCCTTATTGTGTTCAGGTTATCTATATCATTGATTACGTAGGTTAGGTTAGGTTACACTTGTGACAATCAATAAAATATTGCACCTGCATGTGGAAATGCCTGTCGATGAAATGAAAATCCGACGTAATGAAGCGTTCGATGAAACGATAGTCGATATTTCAAGGGTAAACCCAAGAAAAAGGGATGGAGCCAACGTAATTTCGAACTTCGGGTATAATTCGTGTGTTGCCAAACGGTTTTACGAACCTCATGCAGATCGACGATGGCCATCATGGGCCAGCGTAAGAGACGTATCTACATTACAGAGCGGGCAACATTTTATTGTATCTCACTCTTACTCGTTACTCCGTAGCCATAGCGGTAGTTTGAAGGATTGTGACAACCAACTGCTTCTTCGTATTGAAGAAATTAGGTATCTACCTATACAAATATACTTTTAGGTGTCCCTTTAAAACACATAAAATTGTTTGTCCTAATGCGTTGTTTGGTCTAAAATCTTTTCACCTAACATGTTTTTCGCCCGAAATCACAGAATTGAATTATACATCTATTCTTTAGAATAGTTAAGTAAGGTTAAGTAAGTACATTTTTAATTAAAAACTCATGTTTCACTTGTAAAAACTCCTTTTGAACAAACGATTTTCGACCAAACAATTAATTAGGACAAACATTATGCCACTTGATATAAATCTATATCTATATCCTAAAACAAACCTTTTTCTAGCTCTATCGGTGGTTTAAGAGTTTACCAAATCCCGACCTCGCGAATTGTGCACCTGAGCGAGGTTGAGAGGCAGGATTACCTCCTGTTCGAGAAGTGGGGGAATCAGGGAAACACTTGGTTTAGAAACGTCTCCAGACTAAGAAATACAAACAGCAATTTCCAAGTAAGTTTAGGGTTTAATATGGCATGTGCTCGTTTGCCTTCCTAAGCTATAAACAATAATTATGTGTGTGTAAGCTGGTACGGTTCGTTATAGAGTTTGACAGTTCCCTCTAACGTCAAACACACGAGCAGACATTTTTTGTATCGATATGTACTATATAATTATTTAATTACCAAAACATTAAGTGAGATGTATAAAAATATCTTATACCTAACAGTAATAAATAAGATCGTAGCAACATCAGCAAATAATTAATATTCAATAATTGGTTATGTTAGAACGGTCATTAATGTATAAAATGAATTAAAGTAACGGACCCCAAATGCTTCCTTGGGGTACACTTCGGTTATACAGTTATTAATTTATTAATCAGCTTATCGATGAGCACTGAATCTGGCTGACAAAATACGACATAGTATGGTTATTCACTACATCTATAGGTATAGTAAGACTTTTTTAAATGTCGGCATTCTTGGGAAGCACCCTGACAGACTAGAAGTTCCAAATATAAAAATTCTGGATTTTCATAATTCCAAATGCAATATTTTGATAGAAGACTTTACTTGTTGATATCGCTTATAATTAAAGTATGCATTTAATCTAAAATAGGTCCAGCATAAAATACACTTCAAACAAAAAACCTCTGGCACCCACATAGCCAACCGCGAGCTTTTGATAGTCATTTGGGTTTTTCTAAGAGTCTTCGGTATCTATCAGGTCGAAAGCCTACATAACCAAAAGCAACCTACCACTAAACAAGATATCCCGATCCGTATTTCAGATAGTAATTGAGGGCATCCGCGGATCTAGCTTCACCAGCGACGTGGCCATCGATGACGTGGCTATCCTTCAGGGTGACCAGTGCAACGATGCTTCTATTACACCTGTTACACCACGCGACCTTGCATGTGAGTGTTTTTATGGTTGAGGGAGGCGATGGTTGAGATACGCGTCATATTTGTGAACGGGTGCTGTCTCTGGGGTTCGGTCTGTTCACGCTTGCAAGGACCTGTTTTCCAATTAGTTATTTAAATAGCGTAGTAGCGTATTTAATAACGTAGAAACCTCGTCATGTTGTTCTCTTAGTCATTAATTTTATTTTATTGACCTTACATGTGTGTGTATGTATGTAAACACTTTATCGTACAAAACAAAAACAATACAATGAAGTATAAAAAAAACTACTAACTATTTAAGGCGAACCTTATCCCCTTAGGAGTCCCTTCCAGCTAACCTTAATTTGTAATGATTGTATTTGTGTTAGTTGTTTTATATATAATTATTTGCATATTACTTTATTAACTTCTAATGTAACTTACTTTTTTAAGTATTATTGTATTTAAAGATAATAATGATTGAAAAAATTACCTTCTGCTGGAGTTTCTTGCGACGCTTCTTCCCCGCAAGATGGTCTTGTGCGTAGCGCTAGTAGATTCACTCCATATATGTATATATTACTGACGTGTAAAAGAGCTCTTATGAGGCCAATTTACTGAATAAATATTAAAAATTTTGTAATGCAATATAAGTTATCTTCGAATAAATTGAAACTTCTTAATATATTTATATTATTTATTTAGAAAACATTGTAGGTCATATCTCTCATCACGACAAGATGATACATTATACGAGTGCATATAAAATTCGCCAGATGCACTTCTTAACGAAATTTTGGCTAAACCCGCGTCCGTTTCATTACCGCGAGGACACATTCCGTGCTATTCTGTTGCCTTCATTGTTTTCTTTTACTTTTGTACATTCGTGTCTTGTGGTTGGTGAATAGATAAATCCTATCTTTCTTCTTCTACTATCTTCTTCACTTCAATACTCAAGCAAAAGTGAAAAATGGAGACGTTGCTAATGCCCGGTTTCTGAGGTACTTTTATCGGTGGTTTATCTGTCCATTATAGCTATTGGTCCGTTAACTTTGACAACTGCGTTTCCGAACACCGACTCAAAAGATAAACTCTGTTTAAACTTGGTTTAACTTAACTGACCAAAGTGTGCCGTTTATCGGCTCCATAACTATTTGACCTTTTTTTTATTAGGTACTTAGCATTGTTTTAGGTTAAGTATGAATACATTTTTTTTTTAAATGAGCACAATTGATTTTTATTTCTTATTATGTGTAGGTTAATATTTTGTTTAGTTTTATCATACATAATTATTTATAATTGGAATTGCATTATGAATACAAGCAGTTCATCAGAGTCTGATTTGAAAGTATTGCAGTTTATTTATAATATATCAGTGCCAAGAAACTTGAGACACAGGAGAAATCCTTTTAAAATGTACTCGGATGAAGAATTCAAATTGAGATACTGCTTTGACAAGAACACTGTGATACACCTTATGCCCGGTTTCTGAGGTACTTTTATCGGTGGTTTATCTGTCCATTATAATGTTGAATTAAGGCATTAGAGCAGTTCTACGTATGACAATCTATTAAGATCCATCTAGCGGCAGCGAAAGGAACTATTTATCTGTCAATAGTTATCGAACTGTTCGTAGAGCACTCAGAAACGCACAAAAAGTTAAACGACGTTTAACCTAAACATAACTTTAACGGATCAATAGCTATTAAAGGTTTAACTGGTGACTTCAGAAACCGGGCATAAATCAGCTTTTGAAAGAGGCCTTTTAAATCTGTAACAGACATAATTTTAAGACATGTTATAAGGTCTGTAAGCGTAAGTCTAAATAAACAAATGAAGAGGAATGGAGGCCTATGTCCAGCAGTGATGGGAAGTGGGCTGATGGTGATGATACTAAAGATAATGATGATGAAACAAATGAAATTAAATCTCCGTGTTTTAAAGCGGAGACGTGCCGCGGTCGGTGCGACGTGTTCCAGCTCCCGCACCCGGCAGGGTGCAAGTGCACCATCGACTGCGTTAGCGACTCGAGCTGCTGCCCCGATTACTTAGAACTGTGCATATTTTACTGTGAGTAGAACTTTAAATAGTTTGCTGGTTCAGAATATAATAGTAGTTTATGTGCATGGTTCATAATGTACGGTCACGAGCGTTAATTTGGGACCCATTTCAAGAAAAATATGCTTGAAGTCGTCAATGTCATTAGAGATGTCATGTCATTTGTAACTTTTAGAAAACTCAACCCTATTGTTGTAGAATGTCAGAATGACTTAGGACCTAATGTGGGTACGAAATTAAATCTCGTGACTGTACGAGTGTGGTCATAATAAGATCACACGACTGTTTTAATGCGTAATTATACATCTGTATATCATACGTTTTCTGCAATATGTGAGAAATCTGTATCAGTGGTTGTCTGTATCTTAATGTACCTGTATTTATACTTTAATTTAAACATTTAGATGCAACCACATCGATAACCGATACTTTAATGACATGCAATACTTTAATGTGAACATTAAAATACAATGGCATTGTAGGGAAGTTATTATATGGATGTTAATAAATATATGCATAGACCATACCACATTTACTAACTTCTCTAAGCATGCAGCAGACCGTGTACTTTCAAAGTTGTGATTTATCTGTAGCCTTACTATGTTGCTTTGATTTCTGTATTAGCTAGGCTACCTGTACCCTTACCATGAGTTGCACTTAACGTACTCGCTAGCGAGTCGAAGCTCTGTCCCTCGCAGACCTCGCAAGTATGCTTATAGAGTGCAAGGGCTAGTGCATTCGACTCGCTAGCGAGTAGGGCAATTGTAGCTCATGGTAAGGGTACTGATGGTACGCTGAGGGTCGTAGTCGAATGTCTAAGCCCAACCTCCGACCCTCGCCAATAATCGGCATGGAGGGTGAGTCCCACAGAACCACTTTACGGGGGGTAAAGTGGTTCTCCCCCTGGGATGTGGTATGCGTCAAAACATTTTCACAGCTTTTGCCGCTTCTAAAAACCAAGATGAAATGCCCTTTATGTTAGTTATTTCAACAGCTAAATACTGTCAACACTAATTGATAAACTCCTTTGTGTGTGCTCTGCGTATTGAATAAAACACCTTACTTTCTTCTTTTGATCCACCAATTAAATTCAAATCAACATCAGTCAAAAGTTCAAAAGCATTCAATGCATATTTTTTTCTGTTTCATTATAGCGCTGCCACGAACCACCCCTTCGACTACAACCACCCCTTCGACTACAACCACCTCTTCGACTACAACTACCACTTCGACTACAACCACCCCTTCGATTTCAACTACCCCTACGACTACAACAACCCCTACGACTACAACCACCCATTCGACTACAACAACCCCTACGACTACAACAACGCCTACGACTACAACCACCCCTACGACTACAACCACCCATTCGACTACAACCACCCCTACGACTACAACAACCCCTACGACTACAACCACCCCTACGACTACAACCACCCCTACGACTACAACCACCCATTCGACTACAACCACCCCTACGACTACAACCACCCCTACGACTACAACCACCCCTTCGATTTCAACTACCCCTACGACTACAACAACCCCTACGACTACAACCACCCATTCGACTACAACCACCCCTACGACTACAACAACCCCTACGACTTCAACCACCCCTTCGATTTCAACTACTCCTACGACTACAACAACCCCTACGACTACAACCACCCCTACGACTACAACCACCCCTACGACTACAACCACCCCTTCGATTTCAACTACCCCTACGACTACAACCACCCCTACGACTACAACCACCCATTCGACTACAACCACCCCTACGACTACAACCACCCCTTCGATTTCAACCACCCCTACGACTACAACAACGCCTACGACTACAACAACGCCTACGACTACAACAACCCCTACGACTACAACCACCCCTACGACTACAACCACCCATTCGACTACAACCACCCATTCGACTACAACCACCCCTACGACTACAACCACCCCTTCGATTTCAACTACCCCTACGACTACAACAACCCCTACGACTACAACCACCCCTACGACTACAACCACCCATTCGACTACAACCACCAATACAACTACAACCACCCCTTCGATGTCAACTACCCCTACGACTACAACAACCCCTACGACTACAACCACCCATTCGACTACAACCACCCCTACGACTACAACCACCCCTTCGATTTCAACTACCCCTACGACTACAACAACCCCTACGACTACAACCACCCATTCGACTACAACCACCCCTACGACTACAACAACCCCTACGACTACAACAACGCCTACGACTACAACAACCCCTACGACTACAACCACCCCTACGACTACAACCACCCATTCGACTACAACCACCCATTCGACTACAACCACCCCTACGACTACAACCACCCCTTCGATTTCAACTACCCCTACGACTACAACAACCCCTACGACTACAATCACCCCTACGACTACAACCACCCATTCGACTACAACCACCCCTACGACTACAACCACCCCTTCGATTTCAACTACCCCTACGACTACAACAACCCCTACGACTACAACCACCCATTCGACTACAACCACCCCTTCGATTTCAACTACCCCTACGACTACAACAACCCCTACGACTACAACCACCCATTCGACTACAACCACCCCTACGACTACAACCACCCCTTCGATTTCAACCACCCCTACGACTACAACAACGCCTACGACTACAACAACGCCTACGACTACAACAACCCCTACGACTACAACCACCCCTACGACTACAACCACCCATTCGACTACAACCACCCATTCGACTACAACCACCCCTACGACTACAACCACCCCTTCGATTTCAACTACCCCTACGACTACAACAACCCCTACGACTACAACCACCCCTACGACTACAACCACCCATTCGACTACAACCACCAATACGACTACAACCACCCCTTCGATGTCAACTACCCCTACGACTACAACAACCCCTACGACTACAACCACCCATTCGACTACAACCACCCCTACGACTACAACCACCCCTTCGATTTCAACTACCCCTACGACTACAACAACCCCTACGACTACAACCACCCATTCGACTACAACCACCCCTACGACTACAACAACCCCTACGACTACAACAACGCCTACGACTACAACAACCCCTACGACTACAACCACCCCTACGACTACAACCACCCATTCGACTACAACCACCCATTCGACTACAACCACCCCTACGACTACAACCACCCCTTCGATTTCAACTACCCCTACGACTACAACAACCCCTACGACTACAATCACCCCTACGACTACAACCATCCATTCGACTACAACCACCCCTACGACTACAACCACCCCTTCGATTTCAACTACCCCTACGACTACAACAACCCCTACGACTACAACCACCCATTCGACTACAACCACCCCTACGACTACAACAACCCCTACGACTACAACAACGCCTACGACTACAACAACCCCTACGACTACAACCACCCCTACGACTACAACCACCCCTACGACTACAACCACCCATTCGACTACAACCACCCCTACGACTACAACCACCCCTTCGATTTCAACTACCCCTACGACTACAACAACCCCTACGACTACAACCACCCATTCGACTACAACCACCCCTACGACTACAACAACCCCTACGACTACAACAACGCCTACGACTACAACCACCCCTTCGATTTCAACTACCCCTACGACTACAACAACCCCTACGACTACAACCACCCCTACGACAACAACCACCCATTCGACTACAACCACCCCTACGACTACAACCACCCCTTCGATTTCAACTACCCCTACGACTACAACCACCCATTCGACTACAACCACCCCTACGACTACAACAATCCCTACGACTACAACAACGCCTACGACTACAACAACCCCTACGACTACAACCACCCCTACGACTACAACCACCCATTCGACTACAACCACCTCTTTGACCACAACTACCCTTTCGACTACAACTACCCCTTCGACTACAACCACCACTTCGACTACAACCACCCCTTCGACTACAACTACCCCTTCGACTACAACTACCCCTTCGACTACAACCACCCCTTCGACAACCACAACGACAACGACAACTCCGCGATCGACGACGTATGAATATAATTGGACAACCGAATCTGCCTGGACCACGCCCGAGTCCGACTTTGAGGACACAAGCCAAGTTGATGACCATGAGGGTTCAACGATAAGCGAAACAACTGGATGTAAGAAGCTTCTATCCAATTAGAATTAAGTACTTTATGAGCATTTAAAACTCAAATCAAGTGTGATTAGGGGTAAAGTTATAAAAAAATCAACTAACTGTCAATTACCTAGCCAAAGTAAAATACGAAATAATAATTTTAAAGATACACACTTAAATTGCTTCTATGGTAGTCAATTCACTAGTTAAATTGATGAATTAAGCATTATTTCGTCTTCATTCAAGAGAAGTAAAAATTCGGATTTATTTTCTGTTTCAGCATGGTACGACGAACCTGACCCATCGTCAACCTTCCCTGGGACTACAACCAGCTCCGCAAGCTCCCCGCGCCCCGTCCCGCCCCCCGCTAAGACCGGCGCACCTACCCCACAAACTACTGAGCCACCGACCGCCACGACGACGAATACTAGTACCAGCACAATTAGCACAACGACGATGGAACAGGAAACTTGGTCGGACTATGACGACACGACGACAAACACGACCCCGGGAAAGCCAGTCTCCCCCAGACACGGCAATGGGCACGCAGATCAGACTAAAGAAAATTGTAAGTAGTTTTTTTCGAACATCTATGCAAAACAAAGAAATTTTATTTGACCTCTATTCTAATATCAGTCGAGATGATCTTTAGTTCTAAATGAATTGTCAATTTGCATACAAATTTGACAAATGACGCACGTAAGTAAGATATCGAACGATATGATAGTTGCAGCCGACTCTAGTTTGTCTCTGGATTAAGAAAATTGTGACAGCTGCCAGAAAAGTTTTCAATCTTTTCAATACCGCCATTACCGGTTAAAATATGCTGAATGCATCATGGAGGCTTATGATATTATGTGGGTAGATAAAGTAGTGTATGTAACTGTAATAAAAGGCATTAAAACACTTGTGTGATGTTATTATGAAAGTTGCCTTCGGCTCGTTTCATAAACCCACACTCGTGTTTAATGCCCTTCATTATGTACAGTCACATAAACTACTATTATTTTCGGTCTTTTCAATACATAAAGTCACACCCTACTCAGTACTTAGTTACGTATCCCACTCAATACTTACTTATCTATCTATAGTCTATACTTTTAGGTATTTAAAAAAATGTAAACAATCCAAACCATGTGACATTGTTAAACAGCCAATCAAAACTGTTTTATTGCACTTTGACGTATCAGTGTTCTGCTTCTATTGGCTAACGATAGTTCGTCAGCCAATAGAAGGAGAAATCATGTGGTAGTTTTGTTTACATTTTTTTAAATACCTAAAAGTATAGACTATAGTAACGTACGGTCGGCAAAGAAAGTGGTCTACCAGTTTTTACATAAGTTTCTGTGAGGTCTAATTATTTCTACTATGATTTCAGCGTCAAGCTCCTCAGCGATACTGGTGATGGTGCTCGTCCCAATCATATGTTTAGTAATAGTGGGACTGGTGCTACTACTGACACTGCGCAAGAAAACGGTTTGTTCTAAAGTTCGGAGGCTCCATCCCTTTCACTTTCGCGCAACGTTCACACCTAACTCGAGAGAAAGAGGTAACGCTAGCGAAATTCCGATTTACGAATTCGGACCAAGAAGGCCTGGTGATGCGTGTACGCTGCGCGAAAATAGCCTTGGTAAAGATCAATAGGTAGTATATTAATTGAGATCTATTATCGTGTTTTATTTTAATACAATAACCTACCGCTCTGTAATTCAAATCGTCGGTGTTACGGCAATTCCGCGTAACTAACAAATTTATGCCAGAGTAAAATAAATCTTACTGACTAATAAAAAAAGATAATTTTGCTCCTTATTAAAAATGTTACTTACGCCATTTTGCAGTTTCACCCACGAAATAGCAGCATTTTCAAATAAAACTCCTGTAGCAATCACAACCTCATTACTAAGAGGAGAGAATTGAATCTACTTTGGCAATTGAATCTGGGATACTGGTTATTGGATTAGGAGATTTAGGAGGGCACAATACAAAACCTTTATTTTAGCCGACGAGGACAGAAGCCCTACTTTGAAAATCGAAGTTCAAACTTACGTTAGCTTCATCCCTGTCACTCGTCATTCAAGACTAAATCGAGAAAAAGGGATGGAGCTAACGTAACTTCGAACATCGATTTTCAAAGTAGGGTCTCTGTGTTTACATAACTTACGGAGCAAGAGCATACAGGGATTAATTCTACTCGATAAAACCATGTCGCTTTTGATATGTTATCGTATTGCCAACGTTACGATACGATAGCTTTTATTTACTTAACATTCATAATACCAGTACGTACCCTTACCATGACTTACAATTACCGTACTCGCTATCGAATCGAATGCTCTCCCTCACATCCTATAAGAATACTGCAAGAGAGAGCATTGGACTCGCTAGCGAGTACAGTAATTGTAACTCATGGTAAGGGTACTATTCCTCGCAGACCTACCGCAACATTCTTGTTGAGTAGTAGTACAATTACCGTACTCGCTAGCGAGTCGAAGCTCTGTCCCTCGCGTACCTCGCAGTATTCTCATAGAGTGCGAGGGACAGCGGACAGAGCATTCGATTCGCTAGCGAGTACAGTAATTGTAACTCATGGTAAAGGTACTGATGTATAAATGGTGTCCGTCAAACGCATCTCGTGTATCACATTAAACAACCGAGCGCTATAGCGGTCAACCCCTTCTTTTTGGGTCGGTAGATAAAAAGAAAAAACAAAGCATAGATCGCATATAATTTAATCATGGTCCCGTGTGAGGAACCTAACTTCCGTGTCGCCGGCCCGGCGCCGCGCAACCGCGCCAGCGCCGCCCGCCCCGCGCGCGCTGCGTGCTGCCACCAGCCCCACCGCCGCCAGGCACACCACCAGGAGGAACAGCGTCACCAGAACAGCTTTGGTGCCTGAAGCTGTAACAATAAACAAATCAATAATAGGAAATAACATGGATTTATTAAATTTATAAACAAAATATGAAAGTAAAGCCTCTGTTCAAGATGGTAAAAACGATATTGTATTTGACCTGGGTAGTGATTCTGTAAACAACGCCGGTCGTGCGGACTGTCGAGTGATATCCAAGCGGCGAGATTAAGTAGTCCCGTCAGTGCGAACAAAACACATTGTAGCGCGTGCATTTTCAATTAAGCAGCCTTATACGTTCGACCCATCGTGCTGCTAAATTGAAAATGCACGCGCTACAATGTGTTTTGTTCGCACTGACGGGACTACTTAATCTCGCCGCTTGGATATCACTCGACAGTCCGCACGACCGGCGTTGTTTACAGAATCACTACCCATATGGTATTTAATTGTTTTTAATTCGGTCCCGATTACTATAAGAGCTATCAAAACGTTGAAAATACGACAACAGATTAAAAACGATATGGTTTTTACCGCCTAGAATAAAGGCTCACCAAAAGTGAAATTAAAGACAAAATCGGCCAAGAAATAGGTACGAGTGATACGACCATTTTAAACTGAGTTAGACAGCGATTTGACAGTCGATCATATAAACTACGTGTTCAATTCTGTTTTGCTAGAAAGATACCGTGTTGCCAGATTTTTTTGCACCTTCCCCCCTAGATGTATTTAAAAAACCCCTAGTTTCTAGAGTACGACTGATAAAAAACCTCTGACCATTTTTGTATATCATATTTATCTAAAATATAAGGATTATTACATACAAGCTACATAATATTTACAGTTACTAAAATACTAAATTGATATCAAGTTTTTATTAGAACTACATACATACACATACATAAACTCACGCCTTTATTCCCAGAGTGGGGTAGGCAGAGCTACAGAATTACCAACAACTCTAAAAACTTGTTGATAATTCTGTAACCACATTTTGCACACTTAGGCTAAGATGTTTACCAGTGTATTAGTCACAGGTTTATTAGAACTTATTACTCTTATTAGGTACTTATTGCTACATTGAACTTAACAACAAAATCATAAGTAGTGTTATTGGCCGATTTTAAAATAAATTCACGATTAGTGAGAATTCTTCAAAAAATCCCCTAGACAGATTTATAGTGACATCGAAACCTCGAAAAAACCTCAACGACCTGGAAAACCTCTAAGTTTTAGAGAAAACCTCTAAATCTGGCAACACTGGTCAAAGATATAGGAACAAATCTTTGTTAGATTATCTTGGTTATTTTTATAGCAATTCAAAAAGTGAGAAACATGAATCAGCTTATATTGATCCTGTGAAGTAGTCATTGTGAAAGGATATTCAAGGGCCGTAATAACTATTAGGCCGCATTTCACTAAACTGGAATAAGGTTTTATACCTAGTTTCAACGTTGAATTTTTATTACTTACAATTAGGTTTTAATTCCGCAGTTTTTCCTGCATAACCGTCGATGTTGCTTGGGGTCGTCCGTAGAGGCGCTTTTGTTGTGAACTTAGTCGTCGGCTTCGATTTTCTAGTCGTCGTCGTAGTTGGTGTCGTTGTCAGTTTAGTGGTAGTGGAAGTGTAAGTAGTAGTAGTGGTATTTCCTTTAGTTGTCCAAGGCTTTGTGGTGATTGGTGGTCTTGGTGGTTGAGTAGTTCGTGGAGTAGGTGGGTTGGTGGCCTTGGTGGTGGCCTTGGTGGTGGGCGGGGTGGGAGGCGCGGGGGGAGTCGTCGTCGTGGTGGTCACGGGCGTGGTCGACAGCGGCACAGTGGTGTCATCATCGTCGTCGTTTGTTGATGTCGCTAAAAATATTACCATTATTAATAGTAAATTGCCAATCAAAAATGATCATACGGTAGTGTACAAATAATATTTTCACGCCATTTAAACGAAAGTAAGGATTTACATATTTCATTAGCGGACTCAAAATAGCATTTTCTTCCCTAAAGTCAAACTCCAAAATTTTTGACACTTTTCTGGACCAAGGAAGAATCTTATACAGCCATTACGAAATAACTCGATCTTCTTTTTTAAACTCATTTTGAAATTGTGTCAAAGCTATAACTTTTGTACGATAACACCTAAAGACAAAGTATGATAGAGTCTAACCAGTGAGTGGTGACATAAAAGTTTTTTTTTTTTTTTTTTTTTTATCTTTTACTCACTAAGAAACTTATTTTACACGAGCAAAGCGCAGTTTGTAGACTACCGGTTTTTTGAGCGCTAGTATTTATACATCAAATAAACAACTCACAAACCGCCAGTATCCGCGACGCCGGCGCAGGAGCAGTTTGTGCCATAGAAACGCGAGACGCCACACGTAAGGGAACTCACATTTTATTTAGTGATTTGCGTAATAGTGACTAACCTAATGCTAAGATTTTTAATTTATTGATTATTGTTTTCTTTGCGACTTTCAAATACTATTTTTATGTGTTTTTGTCTGGAAATACGTTAAAATTAGAATATTAAATACCGCGGTAATTGGTTTCTTTTTTTGCTATGGCTCCTAAATCCGAGGCATACCACGGTAATAGCTGAAATGGTACTTTAGGTTCAATGGCCTTTATTTTTTATATCTGCTGTCGGTTATTAAATTTTTTAGTGTTAATAAAAACTTTATCTATCTAAGCAGTTAAAGAGCAATTTCCGTGGTATGAAAAATACTAATAAAGGCCTTATTTTTTATTAAAAACTAATGCACTATATTACTTGTTTCCATAGAAAGCCCTAAATGTTTGAGTCGTTTAAATATAAACATATATTTAAAGATGTTCTTATTAGTTTTATGAGTTTGGTTTTATTAGATGGTTAAAATGTTAAGGTTTTATTTGTTTAACTAACGTTACGATAGCTTTATTTTTTTATGGGTCGTAATTAGGTTTTGTAGTACCGTGAATTTATCCTATTACCGTGGGTAAGAAAAGATAACCCTCGGTAATGGGATGTATGGGAACCTAGTTCCGAGGTATTTAGGTTTTTTATGGGTCGAAGTTAGGATACTATACTATCTCCTATTACCGTGTGACAGTAACTGAAATATCAATTTTAGGGTACCGTAGTTCGGATTCATTAATAAAATTAAACTTTTTTTTTTATAGTAAAGCTTACCCGTTGGAAACTGTTGTACTAAGTGATGGTACAACGCGTATTTGGTAGATTGGGTTTTATGATTAAAAAAAAACAACAACAAACAAGAACAAGTTCTAAAATTTTAAGAAATCAATAAAAAACGGATTTATTTTATTTTGATTCGACAGATTATTTAATTATTGGAATGTTAATAAAGGTCTTTGTGTAAGTAAGTATGTTTATATTATTTTTTTACTAATATTTTTTAGTTTATCACCAGACATTTTTGATTTAATAAGCAGATTTAATTAAAAATAAATCTTTATCCACTTTTAAATGTTTTATTACTTAATTAAGTTTTACTAAAAAAACAACAAAATATTCAATATTCAATGTACGGAACCAAAAATACATTAATCCTCTACCCTCGGTAATAGGAGCCTCATGCGCGGTAATAGGGTCAAAGCTCGTCCAATACCACGGTATTAGGAGAACCCGACTTTTTGGGTTTAATATTTATTTTATCCCAAATAATCACCAAAAATGAGGCCATAACATAAAGGTGCAAATTACAAAGTTCAATCAACACACTTTTATAAAAAAAAAAAAAAAACGGTCGTTAGGGTGTCTTGATACCCTTAATTTTTGGCTCTTATTTGAAAACTACCTTAACTCCCACGGTAATAGGTGCCGTTACCTTATGGCATTTAAAAATGGCACGAAATTCATAACGCCTGAGGCCCTTGCCAAGATACACCACGCTAACTTGCGTTTCCATTCGTTTCGTTTTGTAACCAATCGCGTCACTGGTAGATCACGTGACTTTTCGTATCATAATTATTACAACTTGTTTCATAGGTAAAATTCTTGACATGTGAAGAATTACAAAAAAATGCTTGTGTCATGACTCCCTGATCAGACTCTATTATACGACATTTTAGTTCACGTACTTTCCTCTCAGTCGAAATCAAAAGTAGACTTTAACTTTGGTGAAAGTATAATTTGTACACTTCCCTCGAAAACTATACTTAGGTGAAATGTAATTGTAGCAATCCGGACGAACCCTGCACAAGGCTAAATCACCGGGTGGGTACAATTTTTAAAGTGTATGTTTTTACAACATTTGTATGACCATTTTTTTTTATTACGTTCTTTGTGATGTCAGTTGAGGTTCTTAACAAGAAAAAATATGGTGTTCGAGGCACATAGTCACATCACAAAATCAACACTTAATATGTCGTTGCTTAAATGCAAAAGGGTCACAAATCAAAATGTGTTTGTGTTGCATTTAAATTCGGAATGCTACATACTTTAAGTTTTAAATCAAACTATTTCTGTTTTTGTTTTGTGGCGCTTTTGCATTTAAGCAGCGATGTACTAAATTTTAACTTTGGTTTTCATCAGTCTTTAAATACTTATTATAAGAAATGTCACTTACACATGCTGAAGATGCAAAGTTCGATGAAGTCAGGGCAGCAGCTGCCGTCGCCTGCGCAGGCCAGCGAGCAGCCGCAACCCGGGTCGGGCGAGCTCGGCCCGGACACGTCGCATCGACCGCTGCACGACTCGGCTGTAACACGCGGAACGTTTCTAATATAGTAGAGTGATTATATAAAGGAAAGCTTTAACCCCCTTACTTATAAACGTAGAATAAGCTTGGAATAGTTTACGCCATGCTTTGTCCTTATATGTAATTGTGACATTTGCATCTGAAAGAAAGTGTCAAAAATCTGCTAACCAACGTTAAATTATAATAAATCCTGAATGATCATTCAAAATGCAAAATGATAAAGGAAACCCAAATATGTTTTATACCCCAACTTGTCATAGTTCGTCGATTTTTTTTCTATTTTACAATATGGCGTCTGGTTGCCGCCTTATTGAATTTTAATTACTTTCATTTCATGTCTTTAGTAACACTCACATATGACACATCGATAGACATAACAATCATCAAATTTTTTATATTATACCTATCACTTAACACGTTCACGGACATAGCACCAACCTCGAAATTGCGTGATACGGCACAAATAAATTCCATACAACATTTTCTACGGCCATGGACGAACTGTCACATTTAACGTTGTTTCAAACATTGTGCCACTTTATGACGGAATAAATATGTATGTAATGTCGTACATAAAAATCTTACCTATTGTGGCAGCTCGTCCACAGCCGTTACGTCCACAGCCGTGATGTGCCATAACACGTGTCGTTCCCCTTTTAGCGTAGTGCATGAGGTTGAGGTTGCCCTAGAGCTTTTTTGCTGTGACACTAGCGGCTTATGTTAAAACCTAAAACGGCACAGAGTCCGTGCTTCCTATAAATGCTATAGGAAAAGGCCGGCCGTGGACGAAGTTCCGTTTTTGGTGTAATTAAAAACACCGGCCACAGCCGCAGTGCCATTTCACGAGGGTCTCAGTTTCCGTCTCTCGACGTACTGTCCGTGAACGTGTTGAAATGGTTTCCACTCACATCTAAACTCAGGTGGCGTAACAGCCATACTGTTGGCATTCACGCACTGGTCTCCCTGGAGGATCTCTAGGTCATCAATAGCGATGTCACTGGTGAAGCTTTCGCCGCGGATGCCTTCGATCACTATCTGAAGAAGGACCAGAATATAGTGGTAGGTGGAGATGAAAAATAACCAATGAAACCACGTGATAGAAATTGATTAAATTAATTTACGTTGTACGTTGATGACATTGCTATTTACAAGATGAATCTTTCTTAGTAAATAATGCTTTAGGTATAGGTGACAAAGTTCAAATTAAATTAACTATGGAATATTTTTTTTAATAATAAATATCTTGGAAATTATGCGTTATTGGACTACATCTTATATCACATTATATACTACAAATTGGCTCTAGAATCGATGGTTAAAGTTTGTCGGATTCCTCGTTCCCACGGTGTATAATGAAAACAATGGCTTTAAAGTCAATTGCAATTGCGAGTGGGTTAGGCAATTTTAGGCCAGCTGGTAAAGCATTTTTTAATCAATGTAGTAGTTTTAAAATAAGCAACAATTATTTGAATTTGACGCTACCATCAAAGCACGCGCAAACTATCTCCATCTCACATTCTTCGCACGGAATCACATAAACCATCCTTTTCAATGTTTGTGTGAGCGTGACAGCATATTATGGCCTCTTAAGTGTTGCCATTTTTTATTAACCCCAACTTACTTGGAAACTGCTGTTTGTGTATCTTAGTGTGGACACGTTCCTAAACCACGTGTCTCCTAAATTCCCCCACTTCTCAAACAGGAGGTGATCTTGCTTCTCAACCTCGCTCAACTGCACGATTTGCTGTGACGTCTCCGGAATTTGGTATACTCTTAACCCACCGATGGACCTGGAAAAAAGCGTAAGGATAAATAACCAGTGCGCCTTTTGCCTAATGGACTCGCAATCGCAGTCGACTTCAAAGTAGACCAATTGTTTTCATTTTGTATGCAGAAAAGCCTTCGATTTTCAAAATGAAAACGATCACGATTGCAAGTGTGTTTGGCAATAGCCCCTCAGGTTCATTCGCTGTGGAAATACGAAGCGTTACAGCTATGTTTTAAGGGTCAGGTTTTCCCGGATTTCTTCTACTTAGTAACCCTTCCACAAACTATTCGGGAGCTCTATATCAAGTGGTATGTCAGAGCCCCCGGACCACCCGACGTTAGTAAAGTGAGCAACCGTGCAGAATGTGGATATAACTAACTAGATTAGGAAGAGCATCTTTGACAAAAACTGACTTATCGGTCCACAGGTTGACATTGTAACAATGCTAGAGCAAAGTTTGGAGCTGTCTTAGGTTGAATATCCACCAGAGCTGTGTGAGGCAGCTGAGAGGCGTGCAAGGGAAAAATCCACCAATAGAAATACTTCATTTTCCTAAGCGCAGTTTTCCCATTGGTGGTTTTTTTCCTCGCACTCCCATGAATATAGGTCTACTGGCTGGGGAAAGACTTCGGGAGCGCGTTGCAGCGTACTGTCAGATTTAGTTGCGCTGCCTGACGCTGGTGGCGTTGTCACCGCTGGTAGTTACAAGACTAGGTCTCTACAGTATCATTGTGATCTTACCTGCCATACATGTGGTAGAACAGAGAGAAGCAGCCGTCTTGGGTCAGGTTGCTGCTAAACATGGGTGATATGAGCCGAGCTGTGTCGTTGTTATTTCTCGAAGAGCTCTCTATGTACATGTAGTATCCTGGGCATAAATAGTTTAGGTATAAAACAAGACATTTCAGGCTGCAGACTTTAGAAATAACGTTGTATACTGCTCGGTGCAAGTATGCAAAGCGATCCCAACAGTGAATTAAATTGTTGAACAAAGGAGATTTACTATAAAAGAGCCCCATCGGCACTCTGTATGTTGGTAAGTTCAAATACCTGCACTAGTATTTCCAAAAGTGTGATCGTAGGAAGGTCCAGTGAACGCGAAAGAGCTTGGAGTCTTCATGTTATGCCGCCTCCAGTCGAAATCATGAGTGTCATCATCCCGCCAGCCGCACAGGTTTTCCTCGAAGTTACAGCTGAACTGGGCTTCGCTGATTTCTGTTGGAGGTAGCATAGACCATCGTTATTTAAGTTAGTCAGCAGCACAAATATCTCAGCATAAAGGGGCCTAGACATGACGCGTAACGCTAATTAGCGAACTGATACGTAGAAAGAGGGGACAATAGAGAGTCTTCTCTAGGCGGGATTATGCTTGGTGACCGAAGTCCATATTGGGATGAAGTTGGAACTGGTATATATGTGAACTAACTGGAGAAGTTTCGTTAGGGCGATGTAAAAAAAAAAAAAAAAGAACACTTAAGTTGCGCTGTCTGACACTGGTGCCGCTGGCAAGGAGGTTTATAGAAGTTGTGAAGTCGTAGTTAAACTTACCACGAACGCAAGTCGGTGCCGTTCCATTCCAAGACGTCCCATCGCAGTATAGAGCTGGAGTTCCCACCAGCTTATACTGCGGCATGCAGAAGAACATGAGCCAGGCGTCTCTTCGTGTGGGAATCACCACCCCGTTGTCTATCGGTGGCTCGGTACAGTTAGGACTGGGGCCTGGAAGAGAAGAACCATCAATGTATTGTATGTATCTGGTAAAGCTTGCATGAATCTGCTGGATGCGGGCAGTACCTAAGCTACGTCAAAATGAAAAATGATCACTAACGACTTGAGTGCAGCCTTAGACTTAGATCAAATAATTAACAAAATATCAGGAGACAATGTCACACCAACTGACCTAGCCCCAAACTAAGCTCTAGGCTTGTACTATGGGTACTAGACAACGATACAAATACTTGCATAGAGAAATATATACTTAAAATAGATAGAAAACATCCACGACTCATGGAACAAATATTCGCGCTCATCACATAGATATCTGCCCTTACCAGGGTTTTAGAAGTACTTACGGATACAAATAGGCGTGGGCTCGTCCCAACCGTCCTCCCGACATGTGGAGTAGCGATGCCCCACCAGCTCGTAGGAGGGGTCGCATACGAATCGGACCACGCGCCCGCGGTACTTCGGCCGTGCGCGACCGTGCGCCAGCCGGGGGTAGGGGCAGCGCGAAGAGAACAGCGGGTCGGAAGAGCCTGGAACGAGAAACACCCATTCTTACTTCCTTGCTAATCCCTTATTCCTTACTTAAGCTGGACATTCACGAGCGCTCCAACAAGCCGAATAGAGCGGCCAAAATCCGTGAATGTCTAAACTATATAGCGTTTAAAAGTACTTGGCGAGGCCTGTAGGACTTCCAAATGGACGGAAAGCCAGTGGAACGCGCCAAAAGTCGTCACCGTGAATGCGTTTTCTGGCTGCCATTTTGTAATATAATTAACAATAGAACTTAAAGAAGCGGAAACTAAATGGCGTGGCGCGCCCGTGAATGTGGTCAAAATATTCATCCAGTTATATCCAGTTCCGAGACAAACAGCAGCGGGACTACTATGGTCGTGTTTATCGATGTGTATAAAACATCTGTCACTTTCTGACCAGCATATAGGTACGAAAGTGAAGGATGTTTTATCCGCCGAGATAAAGGTGACCATAATACGTGGCCAGCTGTAAGAGCGCTTGCCATATTTCAATATAGAGCGACGCAAGTGCTTTAGCGGATCATGTGGCCTGTCGTTATAATTTATATGTAGAACAACACAGCGGCATCAACGACTACAAATCCCGTGATCATGTCGGCCAGTGTAGCGGTAATTAAAAACAAGAATCACTGAAGCTCGACGTCCTTTTTCGCCCGTATTTACCTTTAGAAGTTCGCGTGCTTAGTGTGACACACGGGCGAGCAAGGTCGCCGAGCCATAAGTACGGTGTACTTACTCGACCGTCTATATGACCCCTTTTAAAGGTTTAGGTACGCGAATTACCACAATTTGCGTAGTTCCGCTTGTTTTTGTATGATTAAATATTTTTTGATTACGATAATACATTTTTCCAGTGTCGCTCGCTTCCTGGGTCGACGGAAGTTGGACAGAGGACAGCCCGTCCGGCCGATAAACGGTTTTTTTATTTACCTACGCCATCTAACGATTGGAATTTTTAATAGGAAAGATAGGGACCTTGCAAACCATGATCCATAATTCGACGGGTGCCGTTTAATTTGCATAATTTCATTTAAATACGTTGGAAAAGCATGATATCCAAACATTTTGTTTAATTTTATCAGGCATTCGGTTAAATAATATGATACTCATATCATATTTTTTACCTTTAGGTGTGGCAGGACAAGCATTAAAGTCGTATAAATTCAGTTGGAATGCGCTCTTTGCGTGGTATGTGTGGTGTGGAACTGATTAATAGAGTAGAGTTTAAGTAGTCCCGTCATAATTAGGCAGCAGGGCTTCTGTCGAACGATCGAACGTAAAAAGGCTGCCTAATTGAGAAGGCACTCGCGTCAATGTGTTTTGTACGCTCTGACGGGACTAATTAAACTCGCCAGATTATATGAGCTGCACCGCATTCACTCGCTCGACCGAACGCCGTTTTTAAGAGTAGGTAAGTATAACACCCCAGATGGTAAATGTTCGTTTTTACCCAATGCCATAAAAAAGATAGATTTACCAACTTCCTATCGATAGGGAAGTTCATTAGCGTCATTTTCCTATAGCTATTCCTCTTTCTCTTCCTAGTAGTACCTATCAGTGTTTTGAAAATATGTCATTACGCGTTCTACATTTCATAAATAATAACACTGTCCTGTTTTGAAACCTTGTCAAAAACCATATGGTTTTACCGAATAGAATAGATGCTCAAATGGCATCAAATGCTTAACAATCTGAATCACATTCACAACGACAAGGTTCTAAGTATGCTCAAAGTTTTTATTGGGTGACTGTACGGTAAGCAAATTTATTGTCAAGCTACTATAGAACCCTGTCGCGGAAAACCAAATATCAATGATAAGACTCTGTAGTGACTCAACCATTAAAATTGTTGACTGTAGGTAGGCTGAAAAATCCCTTGAAAATTTTAGAAAACAAATAGCGTATCATGAATGTCATGAAGTCATGATTGAAGACATCAATAACGTTGTTGGCCTCGGCCAGAAAGTGTCATTTTACTTTATTTTTAACTGTTTTATTTTATACGGAGCCTCGTGAATATTACAAAAGTACAAATAGGGAGTTTTTTGTGAGTGGGACTTTTAATCTACCACCAAGGCAATAAAGTTCAATTAAGTTGGTTCGATAGTATCATTTTCAGTTTATGAAGATAGGAAAATAAACTTTACTTCTATCAGAATACAGTTCAAATTAAATTGCCTTGATTATGTTAATCCCCACACAGGGCCTTACAAGGATAGGGTACAATTTCAGGGGTGGTCCAAATTAAAAATTAAAATCAGGGTCTTGTCTTGCCATCCAGTTGATGGAACTTCTTAATACTTCGGGGTCAATTTATTGTTTTTTTTAACATTTAAATACTTTAGGTACATATGACGTGTTGTTTTGTTTTGTGACCGCAAATCAGGGCCACCTCTGATAATATTCATATTTTCAAGCAAAGTCGGGAAAAACACATTACGATAAAAAAATGCATCACGAGGAACCATCTACATGGTAATATCAACTAGGTACTTTTTAGGGTTTCGTACCCAAAAGGCTGTCAGTGGGCGGGATTTCATGAACCTTAAGACTGTGCCGAGCGTACGCCGGATGTACAGTGGTGCCCTCGTTACTATTATTGTGTTTTCTAATAAAGAAAAGTATTTTCTTGAAATGGGTCGGTAGGTTTTTCTACTACAAACGAAAACACAACTTTTAGGGTACACATAGTTTGATAACAATTCACCTTCGAGTTATCAACTTAACGGAAAAAAGTGGCCACCTTTTCCCGTTAAGCTAACTACTCAAACGGTAATTGTTATTAAAGTTTGTTACGTATCCATTGAATTGTGTTTTTACTTGCGCTATAAAAACGTATCGTCTGATGCCCGGTTCCTATATTCAAGAAACGAATCGTTTTACTTACGTCTCGTTAAAATTTGACATTTGGTGTGTCAAATTTTAACGAGACGTAAGGAAAACGATTCGTTTCTTGAATATAGGAACCGGGCATGATTGCATGGAAATTCTTTAGTTAATTAGAAATCACAATAATAGTAATGAGGGCGCCACTGGACGCTCGACGTTTGCTCGGTGCAGTCTTAACTCGGCCGATTTTTAGGTAGGTAGGTATATCCAGCTCTTTTTTCTTTACTATGACGAAGCCCAAAAGGAGAGTTATGTGTTTGACCTGTACCGATGTACAGATGTAGTGCAAAATGATTTTCCTTCGGGAAAACTCGGATCTCAATCGGAATACGATGGCACCCGAACTGTCAATCAATGATTGTATTAAATGAGTGACGTTTTCATGTCCATTAAAATGGAACTTTATTGTTGAATATGGCACTGTATAATATAGAGATGTTACAACCACCTTCAATAACTTTGAAAATACTCAGTTTTATTGCCATTAGTAAACAAAACATTATCTTCACATTAAAACATAAAGTACAACAAAATAAAGCTTATTGGGAAATATTTACAAGAATAAAACTCAATACCTGCCTACTTAAAAACAGCATCTACTAACGGGGCTAGTATGAAAAAAAAAAGTCATTAGCGTCCCTCTCGCACCTAAGTAAATAACCCGCGTGTGAGAGGGATGCAAACGACATGAAGACTTTCATACTAGGCCCGCTATGATGCTTATAGGTACAGTCACCGTCATAAATAAGTGATGATTTCTATACCTTGTCGCTTTTAATCGTTGGACAATTTCGTATGACATTTCAAACTGACGTTAAAGTGACTAGGTTCATAAATGATAACTTATTTATGCCAGTGACTGTACTTAACATTAATATTTTACCTACTGCATATTTGGGTCGATATTTTCAACATGTTCTATTTCACAATCTGAGTAACCGTCATCGATCATATCATAGTCAGATTCGTCAGTGCTTTCATTTACGTTAATTACAATCCCATCGATGTGATCATCCATCGAGTGTTCCTGTGACCGATATTCATTTTCACATTTCATTGCATGATCACAAACTTTCTTCCATTCATCCGGGCCAATCATATTTATTTTTTCTTCAATCAATTTTTTTACTGTACCCATATTCATGTTTATGTTCCTTTTTGATACGTAACCTTTTATCTGTGACCATATATTTTCTATAGGGTTGAAGTCGGGATGGTATGGCGGTAACCTTAACACTTCGTGCCCATGTTGATGTAAAATTTTGTCAATGGAATATTCTACAAAGTCTTCTTTATGTCGACAAATAATTTCGTATAGTTGTATTTTAGGAAATGATGAATCATGGGGAATATTGTGTTTTTGTAACCAGTTTATCATAAGCGGCTTTGCGGTATTAGAGTTGGGCGGGCGTTCCACGTATTTATTGTGATAAGCAGCATTGTCTACTACTAATACAGAATTTGGAGACAAGTTAGGAATAAGTTGATTCTGTAACCATTTTTCATAATTGACATTATTCATGGCATCGTGATAATCACCGGTCTTATCAGTAGACTTGTACATAAGTAGAGCACCCGGTACAAATCCTTTGGCACTACCTGCATGTATTATAATAAGGCGTTGACCTTTTGAGATTAACTGTTTCACTCCTTTATCCGTAGAATCGATCCAGCACTTCCCTGTTAAATGGGATGTATGAACATAAGTTTCGTCCGTATACACAATATCCCTGCCTTCAGATCTGTACTTCCTTATTAAGTCCAGGTACTTTACTCTTTTAAGTCTAACGTCACCTTTTTCCATTGTTAGCAGCATTATCAGCATTTTTCTATTGTTAGTAATTTTCTTGAATAGAAAACCCATTTGGCGAAGTATCTTTCTTAGTGTAAAATCACAGCCATTGAAATTCATTGTTTCTATTAATTTGGACTTTAGTGCTCTTATTGTAGAAACTTGTTTATAAATCAGATGAAAGTTATAAACCATTCGTCGTATCACTGCGTAATCAAAATCATCAAGATCTAGATAGAATTTCTTGCGTGGTCTTCCCAGCTTAATATTGTTTGTGATGGCATCTTTATTTTTTCTATATTCTTCTTCCTGGTTCAAAAATTTTCTTATTGTAGGTTTAGATATGCCTGTTGCGTCCGAAATTCGCTGTTGAACTTTGCCAAAATACTCTGAGTTATTGCTATTTTTGAATTTGCTATTTTCTGATAAGAAATACAGGTATATATTAAATATAATTCCTTGGACTGGATTTTTTAACCGATTTCGAGGTTTCGGCATGGTAATACAACCAATACAACCTTTTTATAAGTAAACTGTAAATATAATCAAAATTATAGCGAATATTTGAATTGCGTGTTAGCCACTCTATATATATATATTCGTCTGCTGATGCGACTTACCCACGGCTGTATGATGGGTACTGAAGCTAATTGAGAGAGCACGATAAATACGAACTTTTGCGATAAAGGACGAAGGAAAATCATTTTGCACTACATCTGTAGGTATGTATGTCCGTTCTTATGTCCCCTCATAACTAATTATTCATCGGTCACCCGATTTTGATAATTCAAACGTCGCCATTAGATTCGTCACTGGGATTTTGTGTTTTAATGTTTTTAAAATATATTGACGACAGTATCAAGAAAAATGCAGTCGATTTTATAAAGCTTATTATTATTCTAGTTATTTAAATCATACACAATAGAGCATATCTATAACAAGTTGAATCTTGACGTTTACAGTCCTTTAGGCCGCGGAGAAGCCGTATTAACTATTTACCTCGAGAACTATTCTATTGGTGAACTATCCTTGTGCCAAATTTCACATCATCATCACGTAACGAAGAGGGGTGCTATTGTACTCGGTGAAACCATATCGCTTTTGACATGTTATCGTATCGTTCTTAACTCGGCCGCCATTACGGTCGAGTAAATAAGAGCTATCATAACGTTGACAATACTATGACATCTCGAAAGCAATATGGTTTTACCGAGCAGAAAAGAGCCCCTGGCCATTGCGGTACAGTCGAGTTCATAAATATGTGTAAGTACCTACACTTTAGTACCTTGTCAGTTTAATCGCTGTGACAATTCATGTATGGCAGTTTCAACATGACATTAAATAGACAAGGTACTAAAGTGTACACATATTTATTAACTCGATTAAAGTTTTAGGGTCAAATGGGAAAACAGTTCAGTATTGCCTAGTTTCATGCAATCTATTTACTTGCTATTTTGTTCAACATTATGCCCAAAAACAAAAGAAAGCAAAAATCATTTGCACAACAGCAAAAAAAAAGCTACCGCTGTAAAAGGAGCAATATTTATATTTTTAAATTAAATTATAAGACTAAGTTTTAAAAAATACTCACGTGCTATGGAAGGTGAAGGCATAGGCACTAAACAAAACAATAACATAAACAATATTTTCGACATTTTCAAAACACTAATAAACTAAAACTATAAACAAACTATAATATTGAATCCTAACGAGTTCACATTCGGGACTAGACTGACTGACTGACTAAAGCGACATGACGACAATTATAAATCATGCAATTTGTTAAACCAAAGAATGAATGACAAAGAATATTAAAGCTTGAGGGGACTCGGAGGTATGAAACATTGGTTTATGACCATTCGTGTCATTTACTCTCCGTTCAACGAAAAACTTGACCAAGAGCAAGTGAAAAGGGTAAGTTATAGGATTTTTCACAATACTCGTAATCAAACAATATTAAAATTAAAATTTGATTTGACTTAAAACGTTATTCAAATCAAATGTAAACAAAAGTTAGTCACAAAAGTACTACCTAATTAGTGTCATGAAAAAGGGATGCACTGAGAGCTAACTTACACTTGTGTCAAAATCACTCCTTGCAACCCTTTCAATCCGTCGTTCGTTGTCCGTTACAATCCTTATAAGTTGACGCATATTTAAGTTACCTAGGTACTTCATCATCAAAGATCGGAATAGGTAGAGCTAATTTGCCTAAACTGGATGCACCTTCATTCAATAATGTATTCCCATTTCGCTCACGCATGAATAAATATGCGTCAAGTTTAGGCACATTAGCTCTACCTATTCCGATCTCTGTTCATCATTCAGCAATACATCTAAGAGTCTCCTTTCCTGTAGGCACTTACAATAGTAACTACCCGAACAGTGTCCCCTCTATTATTCTACTCTATGGCCAGGATGCGCCTGCGCTGTTATCGCGCGGAAGCCGATATTCCCCTGAATGCTATCAGCATGGTATTTACGAAGCAGATTAAAAAGAATTTTGATCATTAGTAATCGACAAACGCCAACCCTTATGCGGTGATTCATAGTCAAATTAAGGAAACAATATTTCGGAATTTATTTATTGTGTTCTTTGTTCTCAGTTCTTAAATATATGTTCTAGAAGTTTGACACATTTGCCGCGCGGTAATATTTTTTTATTTCAGCGTGGTGGTAGGAGCTTGTCGCCCTGTGGGATTATGGTCGTGTTTATAATGTAGATATATGTGGATAAAACATCTGTCACTTTCCAACTACTAAAGGCGAGAGTGACGGATGCTGTTCAACCGCGATAACAGCGACCATAATAAGAGGTCTGGGTTCGTCCAGACGCTCAAACCATCTTACCCTGTTATACCGCCAAGCAACAGTGTTAGCATTGTTTTGTTCAGGTGTTAGGGTCAAACCGCTAAGATAACTATAATTTATAGCAGAGGTATTCCATTTTAGTCCTAGAGTTGGCAATGCGATAGGGAATATGCATGGGTTTTTGAATGAAAATACTTCAGAGATCACCATAAAGTGAAACTAAAATTAAAATTGGCTAACAAATACGGATGATAGCGATTAGACAGAGAGATTTGATAAGCACTGTGACGTCATGTAACTGGTCGGCCATATAAACTCCATGTTCAATTCGGTTTTGCTTTGGCTTATCTTGGTTATTCTTATGGATATTCAAAAAAATATGTTTCTCAACTGTTCGTTACATCAGCTTTTATTGAAGCTGTGAAACAAACATTACTCTCACCCCCCTCTCCCTCTACTTTCGCTCATCGGTTGTTCCATCCGCATGTAGTCGAATTTCAAATGGTTCGGAGTTCTTATTCGCACATTCGCATTGCCAAGGAGTCGAATGCTCTCCCTGAATCATATAAACCTTGGTGTTTTCAAGGCAAGAGTGAATAGGCTTTTTTCTGGGTAAGTGTTTCCCGCACCCTCGAGGTCGTATCAGGTGAGACTGAGGTCAATCGCAAACCCATTTTGGATAAAAAAAACTCTTCTCTACATAGTACACTTGTATTCTTTGATATGCGATAGTAGGTTAGGTAACTAGGTATAAAACAAAGTCATTTTGCGCGTCTGTCTGTCTAGGTATCTGTATATCAGCCAACTTCTCCTAAATCACTCAACGGATTTTAATACGGCTTTCACCATCAGTTAGATAACTTTTCACGGAAGGTTTTTATGTATATTAAATTTTGGTTTATGTACGGTCGTTACATAAAATGCACATAAATCGAAGAGAAGCGAAGTCGGGTTGCTAGTTAGTTATTAGTACGATTACTTACTTAAATAAAATACAAGTAAGTAAAAAAATAGAATACTTGGAAATATAAATAAGGGCTAAGAAAAATAATATTTTTTTTTATTGTATCTTGTGTTTTTATCTAAAGCCACTTATTTACATTTGGCTAAACAGCAAGTATCCATAGCATAACCTCAAATGAAAAAATACTTGACGTTGACATTTAATTTAGTGGGGAAAAAAAGCGCGGGAACTGTTGATTGAGAAAGGCGCACTTTTTGTAAAATATTTTTGGAAAAATCCTTTTTCCTGTATTAACTGTATATATTGTTGTGAAATTGGTCTGTATACATTTAGTTAATAAGGTTTTTGTAATATAGAGATGGGGGGGGCCCCAAAGCGACCCAAACACTCCGGCTCTGCCGATGATCCCGAGGTAGCCGAAGAAAAATATAGGGTTTATCAAGTCAGGAGTTATGCGAGAAAATACCCGGAAAACTCAAACAAAACCGAGTTCGTAGTTTTCTTGGCTCACGGCAAAGTTGACAGCCCAATAACAGATAGAGACCGCCTGAAACTCTCTGAGGCGATTCGCAAGTACTGCGTCTCCGGCATTTTACATCTGAGGCCGATAAATAGATACAAAGTTGGTGTAACTTTTGATTTATCAAATAACGCCAATGTATTCTTACAGAATACCAAATTGTTAGACGACTTGGACATGGTGGCTACAATACCTGCAGCGGACACCGAAGTCACGGGGGTTCTGACTTCAGTTCCCACAGAAATGTCAAATAAAAAAATTTTTTCGTTGATAGGAAGCTCGAGGAACGTAATCCAGGTCCGGCGTTTCATGAGGAGAATGCGTGGTGAAGATGGCGCTGTGTCATATCTACCTACACAGACTGTCGCGGTCACCTTCGCTTCGACTCAACTGCCCGAACATGTTTTCCTTGATCACTGGAGACACGAGGTCAGCCTATATATTCCTCCAGTTAAACAGTGCCTGCGCTGCATGCGTTTTGGCCACATTGCAAAATTTTGTAAGAATGCAGAGGTCTGTTCTATATGCACAGAAAATCACAGCTTCCGGTCTTGCTCTGTACAGTCAGCTAATGCCAAATGTGCAAACTGTGGTGGCAACCATGTTGCCATAGCAGCAGCATGCCCAATGAAAAAACAAAAAATAGAAGAAAACAAAATAAAATCTCGGTCGGTTAAATATGCAGATCTATTTAATGAGAAATCTTTCCCGCAGCTAAACGCTAAATCTATAGAAACACACATAAACAATCTTACAAAATCAGACATATTTATGAATTTACTTGTAGAGTCAATAATGAAACTAGTTTCAAATAAAACTACACCAATTAACTCATCATCCATAAAAGAAAGTTTAAGATCCACCTTTAGCAAAAAAACTTAATTAGTAAACTAATGGATATATTAAATATAATTCAATGGAATGCACAAAGTATTGTTAGTAATAAATTGGTACTAAGTAATTTTTTGTACGAAAACAATATACATATAGGTATTATATCAGAAACTTGGTTAAGACCAAACCAACGGTTTAACATTAGAGGTTACAATATTGAAAGAAATGACACTGGTAACAAACATAATGGAGTGGCTATTCTGATTCATAATAGTATTTCATATTCAAAAATAGTTACGAAATTTGATGATTCCATACAAAATATTGGAGTTCGTATAGTGGTTGGTAATAAAGAAATCAGTATCATTAGTTTTTATAGCCCAAAAAACTGCAATCCAGTATTTAGTAAAAATAAATTTGATGCTTTAATAAAGTCTGTTCCCGGTCCTATGATTTTTGCTGGTGATTTCAATGCTCATCATATTACTTGGGGATGTGGTTCCACTACTCCACGTGGTAGAGATGTCCTTGAAATAATTGAAGACAATAATCTAGTGCTTCTTAATGATGGTCTTCCAACTACAGTTGGTTCTTTAAGTTGGCGACCAAACGCTCTTGATTTAACTTTGGTTAGTCCATCTTTGGCTTTGTCCTGTGACTGGTCTGTTCATAATGATCCACTTGGTAGCTATCACCTTCCTGTAATAATAAATATCTCCATTAATAATCATTGTAACGTCGATCTTAGTCAAAATAGCATGTTATGTTTTCCTAAATTTACTAACTTTAAACTGGTGGATTGGAAAAAATATCAAGATAAAACTGATACTTTGTTGTCTAATTTTAATGTTTCATCTTATTCTCCTCTGGAAGCTTATTCCTTATTCTGTAAGACTCTTAAATGTGCCATTGAATCATCTTTACCTGCTCAACTTAGTTCCTCAAATAATTATACATCTCTTTCTAGAAAGTCAGGAAGAAAGCCCTCTTTACCTTGGTGGAATGCTAAATGTTCTGAAGCCGTACAAAAATCCAAAAGTGCTTATGTTAATTTTAAAAATAACCCTTCTGAACAGTTATATTTAGAATTTAAAAGGTTACAAGCTTTTAAAAAACTTACCTTGAAACAGGAAAGAGCAAGAAGCTGGGCATCATTGTGTAGTTCATTTCATCGTTGTACTCCTCTCTCTGTTATCTGGAAATACATGCGTAAATTCAATAAGTCATATGTTCCTAACAATAGTAATAATTGTAGTTGGGTACCTAAATTTCTTCAAAAATATACTCCAGATCATGTTAACAATAAACAAAATTTTTCGATGAACACTTGTGTAAGTAACTCTAATAATATTTTTTTAACACAACCCTTTACTTTATCAGAATTGAAATCTGCTGTATTATCTAGAAAAGATAGTGCTTTTGGTCTCGACGGAATACCCTACAAAATGCTAAAAAACTTGAAAGAAAAGAGTCTATTAATATTATTGTATATTTTAAATCATCTTTGGGTTAGTAATGAAATACCTTCATCCTGGAAGACAGACTGCTTGATTCCTATTATAAAACCAGGTAAACCTCAACTAAATGTAGATTCATATAGGCCAATTGCCCTGACATCTTGTGTTGGTAAAATATTTGAACAACTTCTGAAACAAAGGTTGGAGTTTTTTGTTGAAAGTAATAATATATTGCCATCTAACCAGTTTGGGTTTCGTAGAGGTCGATCATCTGCAGAGAGTTTTTGTCAGTTGCAACTTGACATCCAAAATAGCTTAACTAATCGAAATTGTTCTGTGTCTGTTTTCTTCGATATTGCAGGAGCATTTAATAGTGTCAATATTGATGTGCTTTCTATTGAACTGCTTTCTATTGGGCTCCCTGGGAAAGTGATTCAATGGATTAGCAACTTTCTGTCTGAAAGAACAGTTTTTGTTAAACATAATGGTTATCTTTATGGACCTAGACTTGCATCTGTTGGGGTGTGTCAAGGTGGAATTTTGTCGCCTCTAATCTTCATACTCTACATTCGTCGTTTAAATTTAATCTTGGGATCAAATGTTAAAAATCTGCAGTTTGCTGATGATCTAGTTGTTTATGCAAGTGGTACAAACTTAACAAACTTGGCTTATATCATTAATAATGCTTTAAATAACTTGTTCCAATATTTTTCGTACCTAAATCTTGATGTCAATCCTCTCAAATCAAAACTGCTCGTTTTTGGGAAAAAAAGTGCAATAATGCCTAATGTTTACTATAATAATATTGTCATTCCTATTTCTCTAGAAACAAAATTTTTAGGTGTCATACTAACTCATAATCTATCTTGGAAAAAATATATTGATAAAATTACTGCAACAGCTAACAAAGCATTCAATATCTTACGATCTTTAGCTTCAACTTATTGGGGTGCTGACCCCAAAATTCTACTACTTTTATATAAATCAATGATTCGCAGTCACTTTGAGTATGGTTTCTTATGTTTTGCTGGTGATAGTAAGCTTGTATATATTTTAGATAAAATACAAAATAAAAGTATGCGTCTGATAACTGGTGCTTTTAAAAGCACACCTATAAATGTCATGCAAGTCGAATGTAACCTTCCTCCGTTGTCTATTAGATTCAGCTATTTTAAGGAAAAATTTGTCTTAAAACTGTTTTCGTCTAATAATCAGTTATTGTCCAATTTAATTGCATTACCATGTGTTCCGCCTCGAAATCCTTTATACATTCTTCAGAATTTAACGGAATTACGGAGTCTCCTTGACAGTTCCAACATTTACAAACCATCTTCTTGGGTGTTGCCATGTTACAATGGCAGTTTTGAAAGTAAATTTCCTGCGATGAAAATTGTTATTGACAGTAAATTATCGTCTAAAGAGGAAGTTAATTGCAATCTATCTAAATGGCATGATCATCGTTTGATTTATACTGATGGGTCTAAAATGGACTCTAATGTCTCTTTTGCCATTTTTGATACTTCTCTAAATATTGGTTTGGGTTATAAATTAGATAAAAATTGTAGTATATTTACAGCTGAAGCAGTAGCTATTCTTGCAGCTTTAAAACATATCAAGCATCAGAATCAAGGATTTCAAAAATGGCTTATTGTTAGTGATTCCATGAGCGTACTAATAAATTTAGATAATCATAAATTGCATGCTAAAACAAATTACTTAATTTTTGACATTAAACAGTTATGGTACGATCTTTTTGTTACCAATAAAATAATAGTTAGTTTCATGTGGGTTCCGTCTCACATAGGTGTCGTAGGGAATGAAAAAGCTGATTATTTAGCAAAATCAATTAATAATTTACATTCTGAAACTTCTTGCTTTAATGTCTCGATTCCTTATACAGATCTAATTAATATCCTAAAAGAAAGAATGATTACAAAATGGAAAATGCACTGGAATCATACTATACAAGTAGAAAATAAGGGACTTTGGTATGCTCCTTTTAATGTTATGATTAATAGCAAACCATGGTTTTGTAAAAGTAACTACTACATAAATAGAAATTTCTACTCAACTATTTTACGCCTTCGTTTTGGTCATTGCCGGTTGAATTTCCATCTTCATCGTTTAAAAATGGTTGATAGCCCTATTTGCTCTCATTGCAATTCTCATGAAGAAACCATTCCGCACATCATCTTCGACTGTTCATCCTTCGGCATTCAGCGCCTTGTGTTGTTGGATGAATTAACTAAAATTTATGAGTCTCATTTGGTCCCGCATGACATAATAAAGCTTCTTGTAAATAATTGTACATACTCACCTTTGTATAAATTCATTGTTAGCACTGTTGGAGAAATATAGTATAATATTGTAAATAATTCTGATATGTTTGTATATATATATATATATTGTGAATACCGCAGACTTATCTGTGATGATATTTATTGACTGGATTATTCTTGAAAATGAGGACTGTGTTCTTACTTGATTTGGACTACCTGAACTGGACTTGATAAAATAAAAATATAACACTGAAGACTTTAACACCGGATTTGACTATAAGTATTGAAACAACTGAAGACAACTCACCACTGGATTTGACTATAATTTAATTTATATAACTGAAGACTTATAATGGATTTTACTACTCAAGTTTACATAGAAACAACTGAAGATTTATACTGAAGACTTTTATAAGGGATTTTACTTCTCGCCATTTTATGTTCATGAAAAGGAGAATTACTGAAGACGAGGCAGCATGGCTTTTGGCCCTAGCCTGTTCGTAAAGGACAAATGAAAAAAAAAAAAAAAATTAATTTAGTGGGTGGCATATCCTATAATCTGTGGTGGGTGGGTGAGCGTTGTTTACATTGTGTTTGTTTTGTTTTTATTCCCTGAATATTTATTGTTCTAAATTAAACATCACAATGACTGATATTTGCAGACTTTGCTTATCATATTCTACGCAAAATATGACTCCTTTAAGTGATTGCGATCCTTCCATGACCATTGTTTTGAATTTTATTCGTGTAAGTTTGGACGGAATAAGTTTACTTTTATTTGATAACGATTAATAATATTATTTTACTAATTACTAAATTATACAACTTATTAGTAGGTAGAGAAATACGCGTTATTTAAATTCTACTAAAATGAGGATGCAGTACAGTATTTAGCTACCTAAGTTATTTGTTTTTGACGTAGGTATGAGTGTTTGGTGTAGGTATACTGTAAATTTATATGAGAATGAAATAAATAAATAATTAAACGAAAGCACGTGATGAATTCGGTGACTGACCTTATTATATGCACCATAAGTTATTTAGTTAAGTAACAAAATTATTTAAATAATTGTGTTTTTATTTTTATAGATTTCATCTAACAATCTGTTCCCAACACGCATTTGCTCTAAATGCATCAAGAAACTGGCTGAGTTCAATGAATTACGCTTGCTAGTGGAAAAAAACGAGGAAATACTTTTGAGTCACTTAAACAATGATCCAGGGTCCTTAGAAACCTTCTATACTGAAATAAAAGAGATCAAAACAGGAATAGAAACACAAAACACAGAACATGCTAAAGAAATCGTAGTTGATGTACTTGATGTGGTAGAAAATGAGGAAACAGCAAAAGAAATAAAAGCAGAAGACGATGTAAGCATGGATGATACAGAGTATTCGCCAGAACCTGAACAGTTTTTGGAAATCAAACAAGAAGAAAAGGAAGAATGTATACAATCTGAAACTGTTATACATACAATTGATTTCAGATTTAAATGCCTCACATGTTTTGAGAAGTTTGAGAAACAGAATATACTAGTAAACCATTATAACAACGTACATAAGAGTAAAAGGAACAAGGAAACTAGCTTCACACTAGTTGCAGATCATGGGAAAACGCTGTTCAAATGTGATAAATGTGATAAAACATATGATAATAAGAGGAAAATGATTAGACATAACGAAGTGCATACTGATGAAAGATTTCACTGTAAAATTTGTAGTGAGTTTATTGTATTATAATTCTATAACACCATTAATTAACTCCTAAAAATGTTCTATCCAACTATTGGTTCAGTAAAATTATATATTTTACCTGGCAAAAGGTCAGGTATCCAACATTTGTGGATATATTTTATAAGTAGAACCGTTATTAACCCATCATAAGCCGTTTGACACTATGTTGTATGTATATATTCAAAATAATTTTAAATCAAACACTTTATCTACATCCATGGTATGGTATGGTATGGTATGGTGATGGACTCCTTTTTCCGCACTTAGCCCGTGTATGTCGGGCCATTGTGCGTAGGGGTACCGGCTAGTAGTCTAGCCAGCCTAACTCCGACCAGAAGCGCAGGATCCTCCTGGTATCTCCACAGGCTTCTCGGAGTGACCTCGGTGTCTTGAGGATTTCAGTCCGTTGAGCGGCTACACCTACGCATTCCAGGATTACGTGGGGGGCTGTTTCGTCGGCCGACAGGCATCCCCTGCATAGGGGGCTGTCGGTCATACCTAGAACATACAAATGTTTGTTAAGCAAGCAGTGACCAGTAATGTTTCCTACAATTATTCGTAGGGCATGTCTATCTAGTGATAGGAGACGCTTAGTTAGACGCGCGTCCGGGTGTGGCACAGTTTCCCTTGATTGTGTACATGTACTGGTATTTGCCCATTGATTGGCATGTTGTTCGAGTGTTCTGTGACGTAACCATGACCTTAGCTGGTTAAATGCTAATGGAAGCATTGGAGCGGGACCGATCGCTGGGCGGTCCGATCCTCTCCTGGCCAGCTGGTCAGCTGCATCGTTACCTAGATATCCACTATGCCCCTTTATCCATTGTAGCGTGAGTTGGTTATTTGAACCTATCAACTCCAATGCTGAGTGGCACTCTAGTATGAGCCCGGATTGTATTATTTTGTTGTCTAGGGCTCGTGGTACCGCAGCGCTGTCAGAAACAATTCGTATCTTTTGGTCTTTGATACCCCGCCTAGCTACTGCCTTGGCAGCCTGTAGTATGGCAGTACATTCACATTGGTACATCCATATCATAACTTCCCTATAATGTGTTCAGAAACAATAAGCAAACGGTCTTTATTCATTCTATGCAGACATTGTTGCAAGCAGAAGCTAATTACTTGATAAATTTTCACTTCAAAAATGTTGCTTACAGGTAGAACATACAAGACGGTCTCAGAAATCATCAGACATGCCAGAGCCCACGATGGCACCAAATTGGCATGCTCCTTTGGCTGCGGGTTCACTACAGTGTATTCAGGAGCTTTAAAGAACCATGAGAGTCGGCATAAAAAGGACTACAAGGTATACTAAGATATGTATGTACGTACAATCAACCAATTTGATTTCTAGGCCACTATGTACAGTCAACGTCAAAAGTAAGTGATCAAAATCAACATTTCAAAATATCTATTGTCATGGCATCCCAAATATAACATGTTATATTAAAGTGCTAAATTAATTGATGTTTTAATTAGTCAAAAGAAAGTGATCATAACAGCTGTGCAAAACAGAAGCCTGACATGACATTTCTATCAAAAGCGTCAAACGTGAATTGAATACCAAAATAACGACATTCCAACAATATCGGCAAAAGAAGGATTTATGGCAAATAATTCCAAGATGTAATAAAAACTTATTTTAAATCTTGGCGTAAGGGAGATTGCTATTTGGTCACTTCGCATGTTTTTCGACGAACATAACCGATATTAACCGAAGTACTCCGAGGTTGTCCCAAAACCAAGATTTTATAGTTAAAACTTTAATTCGAAATGTTCAACGATGACTTAAACTGTCATTGAGTTTTCAAAAATCAAAATAATGGTGATCACTTATTATGACACGTTATTGAGCTCATTTACTTTTGATCAACTACAATAGTCCGTAGCATTTGACTTAATGTATTGCATAGATAATTTTGGGACCCTATTTCATCAGTTTCTTTTGCTGTTGACTGTACTATGCTAAAGTGATGTTGATGACCAAAACGTGAGAGACTTCCTATGATTTGGTTTACAGCATCACGTTGACAAAGTCCATGATGGCCTAGGAATAAAATTGGTTGACTGTCGGTCTGTAAACACTTTACTGTTCAAACCAAAAAGATTACAATTGTAAAATAGACAAAAATAGTTCAGTCAACTACAAAGAAATGTATCCACTTTTGGACCTTCTTTGTAACCAATTGGGCCATGCATAGTAAGTACCAGGTGAAATAATTATATGCCAAATCTGTCCTGCAAAATAATTATTATATTAAATATTGTATGTATTAAAATAATTCCGGATATTTTGTGGTCTGTAATTTGCATTTTTTTATTAAAAATCGTAAAAGAGCAGTTTTCATTTCACTTTGGCCCGTCCTGTCTTTTTTTTTTACATAGATGCGTTAATGTATAAAACATTAAGTAGTAGGGCAGTATATTTACATTAAAAAAAAAGTGATAAATGATCAATTTAAATGTCAAGTTCCGCTTTCAGTCTGCTTTCAGAATCATTACAGACTATAAATTAAAACATTAAAGTAAAAAGTAGTACTATAATAAAAAAATGTAGCAGATATCAATAAGTATTTAGAAATCATGGCAATAGGCAGTTTTTTATTTTGTAATAACATTAATGTTTAGTATTACGTGGTGTTTTCAGTATAAATGTGAAACCTGCGACAAAAGTTTCCAAGTGAAAACATGGTACGAACAGCATCAGAACATTCACAATGGAACCAAACCTTACACTTGCGATGTTTGTGGCATGGCGTTTCATATGGACAGGTGTGTTTAATATCTACTTAAGGGTAAAAATCAAAATAAATGTTCAGTTAAAGAGAGTTTTGTCACCGTAACGAAACTGTTGGTTAACGTCAAACATACGTCATTTTGTAATGAAATTGTAAGTTAGACATCATTTAAGTGACATTTAAATAGCGTCTTTATGTACATTTATTTGGATTTTTACCCTTAAGCACTTTCATATACTTGAAATATTGGTCTTGTGGGTCTGTCTAATTGAGATGGCATTTTTGACTGGAAATTCCAGCTTCGTAATTGTTGGGCCTACTAAGGCTGTACTACGTAAATGTACTGTTCAATAAAGAGTTTTTGTAGTGTATTGTATTGTATGCGAACAGAGATATTATGACTCCTATAACTTCCCCCTTGCATTGATTGGAACTTGGCAGTTTGTACTTTTCTAACCAGATAAATACTTTTCATGTTTCAGTAGTTAACTAGAAGTTTTTTTTAGATATTTAACGTCCCATCGAAGTGCAGTTCATCCTGACGCATCATCAGTAGACCGCTACGTCTGCGTGCAGTGCTCGAAGCCCTGCGGAACTATGAATGCTCTCACCATACATTTGAAGGTACCGTGGACTGTATAAATACTCACGAGCACGTTTGGGACTCAATTAGTGTAAAAAAAAGTCGTTTATTCAGTAAGTAGATACTTACGGGCACTTTTACAAGTCAAAACTCTACCAGCGATTCGCGGGTTGTCCCCTGTTATTTATTTACTCATCTATGTAATACGCTTTTAATACCTGCCTTAGTCACTAACAAGAGGGACGCAACAATACGTTGGAACGAGATGGACATATCTCCATACGTATCTAACTTGTTAGTGACAAATAAAGGTGTTGTAAACCCTTAAGACTACTAGCTTCTGCCCACGAGTTCCTCCGCGTAGAGCTAGTTATTCGCTACACCTCCCATTTCGTTGACCATCCAACGGGAATAATGAGCTTTTTCGGCATTATATAATCTTTCCAAATTTTATCCGAAATACGTCCAGCGTAGCGCGAAGGAGTAACAAACATACTATCTCACACGTACAAACTTCCGCATCTACAATATTGTGATATTCTAGGAGCACGGTATAACGTCCAATTTGCTCTGCGATCTGTGCGGGAAGACTTTGGCGAGCGCCGAGCAGCTGAAAACGCACCGCTGGATGCATCTGGGCATCAGGCCTTTTAAGTGCACGTAAGTTTTTTTTTGACGAGGCAATCTAGAAAGCCACCTGATGGTTAGTGTATCTGAGACCCATAGACATGTGCATTTACAGGAGTACAACGTTAAGACTGCGAAGACTAAGGCCCGTAATTATAAACTCATCTTGGCTGAGATGCGCGTCACAAGATACGTCAAAGTAAACGTCAAACCATAGAACACTGTCATTTTTGACACATCTTGAGACGAGCATTAGAGCTGAGATGAGTTTATTAATACGGGCCTAAGATGGAAGGCCTCTGTGCTAGTAATTTCACCGGTTGCCTTATACCCACACCGGAAAACAATCCAAACACTGCTACTTTGCGGTAGGTAAAGCATAAAAGTGCGACCGCACCGCGCTGTATAACGGTGCGTCAAAAATGGCGCCATGTTGTTACTTTGACCCCGTCTTTTGTTTACGCAACAACATCATATTTTACCCCGCAATGGAGTCGCACCTTCGAGCAACACGGAAGGAAGTAGGCATTAAAAGAAAAAAGTAGGCCGCACGGGCACTTTTGCACGTCAAGAATCTACCAGAGCTAATTTGCGTACATAGCAAACATGTTTGCGTGTGGTGTGAGTGACGCATTTTGTAATCGACGTAAGGCATTCAAAAGGTTACTGTTCAAAAGGGTACTGTTATTATGAAGGCCACGTTTCAAATCATTCATCTCGTGAAAATAAATAAAACTTTTTATTTCAGGTCGTGTGACAAAAGCTTCTCGAAGAAGTGCAATCTCAAGCTGCACCTCATCACTCACACAGGGGAACGCGCTCACGCGTGCGAGGAGTGCGGCAAACAGTACACACAGAGAAGCGCCTTGCTCCGGCATGCGGCTAGGTATGTGACTGTTTCTTTACGATCATCATTCACTTAAGACTGCGCCGAGTAAACGCCGAGCGTCCAGTGGCGCCCTCATTATTATTATTGTTTTTTCTAATGAACTAAAGCATTTCCTTGCAATCAGACGTTACGTTTTTGTAGCGCAAGTAAAAACACAATTTATGGGATACGTAACAAACTTTAATAACAATTACCCTTTGAGTAGTCAGCTTAAAGGGAGAAGGTGGCCACGTTTTTTCCGTTAAGTTGATAACTCGAAGGTGAATTGTTATTAAACTATGTGATATACTTACCCTATAAGTTACTACTAGTTAGTCTCCCACATTTCACCAGCAGCTGGCATGCAAAAAAAAATATTAAAGTAAAAAATTAAAAAAGTCGATTATTTATAATTTATAATAGTCAAAATATTCAATGACAGAATAAAAACGGTGTCCCCTTGTTTTACAGACTGAAAAATTACAGAATTTTGTTTCACAGAAAATGTTTCATATACTATTTGGTCCTTGTATTTTTGCTTCGTATATTTTTTTTTTTTAACTATTTACTTGATTAAACAAATTCGACAGAAAATCAATTCAATGAATTTTGTAATTTTATTTTTTCATTACACATACTTATCAAACAATATAATTATTTTTCAACGAATATTGTTTGGTCAGTGCATTTTTTAGAAGGTTGGGTTATAAGATAAATACTATATTATGATATAAATATGAGTGAGCGAGCGAGCGAAGCGAGCGAGCAAGACCTCTCTGGGCAGAACCGACTTGAATAGGTTAGGTTAGAAGGCTATGGCGGGAGCGAAGCGAAGCAAGCTCCCGCCTTAGCCTTCGAGGTTATTTTTTTTATATCCCTTGAATAAGCTATGCGATACCATTTGACTGCAAATTAAAATCGTATGCTTTTTTTCAAACGTTTCATTTCACACACCTTCACAAACTGCACCCTACTCTATAAGTTGATTTTATTGTTATTAAGTTATATTTTAAATAAATAATATGAGAACAAAGAATATTTAATTTGCTATTCTATGATATGAAAAAAGAAACATTGAATTTTATTTAAAATAAAAAACGATGATTTAAAAGTCTTCAAAGTAATTATTCTACATATTGATTATTCTATGAAATGATAATACGAGAAAAAAATTCTATGAAATGAAATTCTAAACAACTTCAGTCTGTAAAATAACGTACAACCAATAAAAACACTCTTGAACAAGCCATTTTCTAAGTGCACGTTTAAATCTGCCCAGTGGCAGTTCTTTTATCTCATCGTGCAGTCTGTTGTAAATACTAACTGACATACTGTTTACATTCCTACTTGATAATTTTGTTCTTTTTTCTGGAATATTGACTGTAGAGTCAACTAAAGTCAACTATAGCGTGTTTTTAATCCACGAAGGCACGAGTTTCATTCCATTTCGTTTATTGTTGGTAACAAAACTGGAAAATTGTTTTAAACAGGGTAAAACACTTTGTTTCAGACATCACAGCGGTTTGAAAAATAGCGTGAAATGTGAAAAAACTCTTGCGACCGTCACTCTAACGGAGGCGCACCAGAAACTATGTTCTTGATATTTTATAATAAATAAATACATAATTTATCATACGAGTGTTTTTTTTTGAAAAACTATTTATTTTTTTGCAAAATAAGTTTACTTGCTTATTTACCTACATGTGTATGGAGACGCAACAATCTTGGCGACTTTTAATCCCGTAGCCAAATTAATCAGAATCAGGGAAGGGTTTTAGATTCCACTTCCTTGCTGTTTTTTTGTATTTTGGTTACAAGTAGTTAAAACAACATATGATTTAAGAAAAACTTTTATTGCAAAATAATACACTTATATTATACATGTAAATTATTATTATTCGAAAATAAATTAAATTTAAATTCTCAACAAATCAACCAGAATTTGTTCCACTCGGTAAAACAATATTGCTATTGACATGTCGTATTGATTTTAGAGAACTTAAGTGTGTGGTCATTTATAACGCCATCAATACAACACAACCGGCAACAAAGTGTACTATTAAAATGTATCAACTTACCAAACCAATCGTGTACAGTCAGGATAAGAATAGGTTCGTCACTTTTGACGAAACTTTTCTCACCGTGATTATACCTATACAGGTGTCCCGTAAATAGTGGCACAACGAAAACTGTCAATAGAGAAGACAATGCCCTAACTTAATGAGAGTAGAAGTTACATACATACATACATAAACTCACGCCTTTATTCCCAGAGTGGGGTAGGCAGAGCTACAGAATTACCAACAACTATAAAAAGTTTTTGATAATTCTGTAACCACATTTTTGCACACTTAGGCGAAGATGTTTACCAGTGTATTAGTGACAGGTTGCAAGCCCATCGCCTAACAGTACTACACGCCTTTATCACCTTAGTCGGCTTTTACGACATCCACGGAAAGATACGGAGTGGCACTATTCTAATCCGGCTACCACACGGAGAAGAAGAAGTTATTCATACAATAATAATTAAGGAAAAACACTTTTTTCTTGTATTGAAGAAAATCAAACTAAAAAACAAACCGGTCAAGTGCGAATCGCTCGCGCACTGAGGGTTCCGTATTTAAAATAATATGCTTGTTTGAATGCAATAAGGTTCATTTTCATTATCCTAAATGTTAATATAGAGTTTTAAAGTTTTTTGACGTTTTCTAAAACTAAAGTTGGACATCTTCATTTTATTTATTGCGTAAAATATCCTTAAATCGGGTTTTTTCAGATTTCTAGCTACATAAACTTCGAAGATAAGGGAACGGCCATGTTTTGTAAATTTTTGGCTATAAATCAAAAACTACGTCACGGAAAATGATAAAAAACATATTTTTGAAATATGCAGACTGAGCCCTTTCATATGACACCCCGGTTGCAATAATCATTCACTCAATCACTTTAATTTTTCAACCCCGTTCTAGACCACTTTTCAAATATTTAGAAAAAATATTTCAAATGCTTTTTTTTACGATTTTGGTACGAAACCCTTAAAAGGCGAAAAGAAAAATCTTAGAAATCCAAATATCACGTAAACAGAAAAAAAAAGATAAAATAAATGTTTATTCAGTAAGTAGGCCGCACAGGCACTTTTAAATGTTAAAAATCTACCAGCGCTTCGCAAGAGACCACTGCCGAGAAGAAACGCCGCGAGAAACTTAACCTAGCATTATATTAAACAATGAATCTAACATACAATAATTAATAAATATATTCACGCGTAGTTGAGCAGGAAAATGTGTCAAAAGCTCGGAATTTTCACCAGAACTAAATAGTACCTAGTAATAGAAAACTGTGACGTTCAATAAACCTATGTTGGGTTATTAAGACTGCACCGAGCAAACGTCGAGCGTTTACAACACAATTTATGGGATACGTAACAAACTTTAATAACAATTACCCTTTGAGTAGTCAGCTTAACGGGAAAAGGTGGCCACTTTTTTCCGTTAAGTTGATAACTCGAAGGTGAATTGTTATTAAACTATATGATATACCCTATACGTTGTGTTTTCATTTGTAGTACACAAACCTACCGACCAATTTCAACGAAATACTTTAGTTTAGTAGAAAACACAATAATAGTAATGAGGGCGCCACTGTACATCCGGCGTACGCTCGGCGCAGTCTTAAGTCTTGTCTATCGACCGTTTTCATTTGGGCCACTGTTTATGGGACACCGGCTGGCCAATTGCCTAACGCACTCGCAATAGCAATCAACTTCAAAGCGCTACAATTATTTTCATTTTGGAAGGAGACAAGCCTTCGATTTTCAAAATGATTGCGATTGCGAGTGTTAGGCAATAGCCCTTCTGTATAACCTTGACCAGCATCAAAAGAGCTTATTGCCATAGGGCGGAATTGCTCATGGCAAAAATCAAACGTCATTAGAGTTGGAACGTTGAATTTTATCGACTTTTTCTTCTAGCGATAAGTTCAGTCACCTTTTACATTTCTGACTTTAACATTAACCGCTTTGATTAGCTAGTTGACCATTTTGACCTCTTTGATTAGATTAAAAGTAAATTGCATAGCATTTAACTGTCATTTCTGCCACTAGTCTTTTTGCAACTAATTCACATATACTGCTCTAAATGTAAGGTTAAAAAAATGTTGCGTTGAAACTCACATAACGAGTACAACACATTCACCTGAGTTTAAAGAGGTAAAGAACGATAATAGTTTTTAAAGTAAAGCTTTTACAATTTAAGTGAATATTTTAGATGTATACCTTAAGACTGTTTTAATATAATATACTTACCTACTTGTTATTGTACGCCCGAAATGGGCAAACTGTTGGACCTTTTATATTTTGTGACCTATAATGTACACAGTTTCTGACAATAAATTTATTTTATCTTTATCTTTATCTTTATCTAGATTGATAATATGTCTCGTTTGTTGCAACATCCAACACAACATGGGAAAAAACACAGATTTCCGTTTTTTTTAAATATATTTGTTGTTCATGTTCATCGAAAAAACTTCCGGACGAAACCTTGTCGGAGAAAGATACGCTAGGTAAACATAATTTCAGTTTATTCGATAGTCGATAAAATTCAACGTTCCAACTCTATTGACGTTTGATTTTTGCCATGAGCAATTCCGCCCTCTGCTTATTGCATTTCGCCCTTTAACATTAAACATTCACCGTTTCCTCGCTACAAGGCATACGTTCTCCAGTGAGACATCTCTCGGCACGTAATAGCACAGGCGGGCTTCAAAACCGCGCTCACGCAGCCACAGCACTCTTCCCCAGTCCAACAAAGCTTTCGCTTTCTTCCCGACTACCTCTCTTTCCTCCTGGTTGACTGGGTACTTCAGCTGGGTCCCTAGTGCCCCTTGGGTCCCAAGAGTCTGGTCGGGCTCCGCAGACAGTTCGGCCTGCTGTCGACGCTCGCGGCTACGCCCGTCGCCACAAGTCGCCCACGACACAATACCCAGAAGTATGTTGAATTCTTCAGCGTCTATTCCTAGTTCCTGTAAAATACCCATATCCATGTTTAAAGGATTTACTGTCATTAAGTACAAAAAGAAATTCGTCCACTTGAATTGACCATTTGGAATTTTGACCAAAGTGTAAATCTGATAAAATGTAATTATGACCAAATTTATTTTCGGTAAAAATGAATTAAGTCTGAAATGAATTATGTCCATTATAAAAAATGTGCAAAATTTAATACGCACAAAGTGAATATTGCCTAATTTTATTTGAGACCGTAATGTAAATTTAAGTACAAGTATTTCAAATGGTAATACTTCCAAGTGAACATAAATACAAATGGTTATTATTCCTGTCGGCCTATATTAAGTTTGGACAATAGAGGACATGATTCTATTTTGGACAATATTCTGGATGGAAAACTATCCTAATAGTTATATTTCAATTTAGCATTTTTTCCGATTTGACGACTAATTCTCTGTGGACGAATTTCTTTTTGTACTTAATGACAGTAAATCGTTTAAAGTAGTTATACACACATAGTGATAATAATTTCGAGACTGATTGACACTTAAGTCTGCTTCTTACTATTGAGCAAAATGCAAATTAAAAGATACTAAACTAGTAATACGGGAAGTTTAGTTTACAAAGGGGTTTGGGTAAAAGTGTTGTCATTTGAAAAAGTCAGTCATTTTCAAGGAGCGGCCATTCGTAAAAGTGGTGAATTATGATAGAATTTTTTAAAATAAACATATTTTGTTGTCATGTAATGCTCTTAAGTGCATCGGAGCCGAGATATTTAAATATTCATCCCTGGGCGTACCTTTAGTACCAAAAATGAATACTTAAATCTTTAATATATCCGCTCCGATATTATTTAACGCCATAAATTATATACATCTATGTGTATTTAGAGGTCCTCTAAATAACTACGGACAAAATCATCTATGGCCGCCGAAATAAAAACTTTCTTCATACAAACTTACCCAATGCCCTTTGATTAATATACTTACACAATTCTCATACAGAGAAACAGAAGCGTGAGATAAGTAAATAGTATTTGCAATACAGAATGAAGTTTATAACCGAACTGAACGCCGGTTGCGCAATAGCAAATACATTTTGCAAGGAAAGTAACTCATTAGTCCAAGGATCGGAAATTCGGATCGATATTTACCTAATCTTTGGCGGCGGTGATGTTGTTCAATTGTATGGAGGTGGACTCAATATTAATTTATTAACAAAGTTCCCGGGATTTAGGAATAAATAAATTAAGCCAACATAAATCCGTAATTAAGTATTGACATTAAACATTTGAAGTTATTTTTTAAATTAAGATTTACCAAAAATGTTATTCATTTTACGGGTAACTCATCTAACTTAACCTAACGAAGGCTGAGGAGCAAATTGACGTAACGTTTTATCCTCAATGTTAAATAATTAAAATAAACGTTTTGTAGAATCCCAGAATCCCGGAAATTATATTATTAAAATAATGTTTTTAAGAAGCCGACGCCATATTCACTCAACTTTTTCCGGGATTTTGCCAACTTTAGGTAAATATCGATCCGAATTTCCGATCCCTGCTCATTACGCGACCAAAAATTCTGCGAAAAAATGTCTGTACTCCTGTTGACGTGTGTGAGTCCACAATTGTCCCGAGGGACCGACGCTGTTTTGCACTCCCCCCTCCAGCTGTAAACGCCTGGCTGCCTCGTCCCCCTCGTCGTCTGTTACCCCGCAGGACGATCGCACATGAACTAGATGGACTCACAGATAGACAACTCACAGCCTAACTAAACAGCTAGACCAATGGAGTTTAAATTTGGCGGAAATATTGTTTGAGTACCATATTGGTGCAATATGAAAGGATTTCACAAAAATAGACCCGTAATGCAAAGAGATAGGGGGTAGTAACAAGTAGAAGGTTTCCTCTACTGCCCTGCTAAATAAAAAGGGCGCATGTGCAATTTGAGAGTCAAAGTAAATTTAACCCTCCATGTTAAGAAATAAGGTCACTAAGGTTTGTTTCACTAGAACTTGCCAACAATGTAAACAAAACATTCAATGAGATATCCATATTCTAGGACTATTTTATTCTCTTAATGGTTTAGGATAACGATGTGGAAAGAATTGATTAAATGGATTTAGCAGTATTTGATGATGTAGAATGGAAATTAAAGACATTTTGAATACAAAGTTTGTTTACATTGTTGGCAAGTTCCATTGAAACAAACCTTACATACGCGGATCTATGAGGGTATTTTTTCTAAGGAGGGCAGTCTAGCAGTAGTATACATATGAGATGCTGTTGTTAGTGGTACCTCCAGTTGGCTGGTGGCCACGTAGAGCGCGCGCTCGCAGCGATGGTGGCAGCACGTGGCCAGCACCACGCCGGTCTAGTAGTCTATATGAGATGCTGTAGTTACCTCCAGGTGGCTGGTGGCCACGTAGAGCGCGCGCTCGCAGCGGTGGTGGCAGCACGTGGCCAGCACCACGCCGGTCTAGTAGTCTATATGAGATGCTGTAGTTACCTCCAGGTGGCTGGTGGCCACGTAGAGCGCGCGCTCGCAGCGGTGGTGGCAGCACGTGGCCAGCACCACGCCGGTCTAGTAGTCTATATGAGATGCTGTAGTTACCTCCAGGTGGCTGGTGGCCACGTAGAGCGCGCGCTCGCAGCGGTGGTGGCAGCACGTGGCCAGCACCACGCCGGTCTAGTAGTCTATATGAGATGCTGTAGTTACCTCCAGGTGGCTGGTGGCCACGTAGAGCGCGCGCTCGCAGCGGTGGTGGCAGCACGTGGCCAGCACCACGCCGGTCTAGTAGTCTATATGAGATGCTGTAGTTATCTCCAGGTGGCTGGTGGCCACGTAGAGCGCGCGCTCGCAGCGGTGGTGGCAGCACGTGGCCAGCACCACGCCGGTCTAGTAGTCTATATGAGATGCTGTAGTTACCTCCAGGTGGCTGGTGGCCACGTAGAGCGCGCGCTCGCAGCGGTGGTGGCAGCACGTGGCCAGCACCACGCCGGTCTAGTAGTCTATATGAGATGCTGTAGTTACCTCCAGGTGGCTGGTGGCCACGTAGAGCGCGCGCTCGCAGCGGTGGTGGCAGCACGTGGCCAGCACCACGCCGGTCTAGTAGTCTATATGAGATGCTGTAGTTACCTCCAGGTGGCTGGTGGCCACGTAGAGCGCGCGCTCGCAGCGGTGGTGGCAGCACGTGGCCAGCACCACGCCGGTCTAGTAGTCTATATGAGATGCTGTAGTTACCTCCAGGTGGCTGGTGGCCACGTAGAGCGCGCGCTCGCAGCGGTGGTGGCAGCACGTGGCCAGCACCACGCCGGTCTAGTAGTCTATATGAGATGCTGTAGTTACCTCCAGGTGGCTGGTGGCCACGTAGAGCGCGCGCTCGCAGCGGTGGTGGCAGCACGTGGCCAGCACCACGCCGGTCTAGTAGTCTATATGAGATGCTGTAGTTACCTCCAGGTGGCTGGTGGCCACGTAGAGCGCGCGCTCGCAGCGGTGGTGGCAGCACGTGGCCAGCACCACGCCGGTCTAGTAGTCTATATGAGATGCTGTAGTTACCTCCAGGTGGCTGGTGGCCACGTAGAGCGCGCGCTCGCAGCGGTGGTGGCAGCACGTGGCCAGCACCACGCCGGTCTAGTAGTCTATATGAGATGCTGTAGTTACCTCCAGGTGGCTGGTGGCCACGTAGAGCGCGCGCTCGCAGCGGTGGTGGCAGCACGTGGCCAGCACCACGCCGGTCTAGTAGTCTATATGAGATGCTGTAGTTACCTCCAGGTGGCTGGTGGCCACGTAGAGCGCGCGCTCGCAGCGGTGGTGGCAGCACGTGGCCAGCACCACGCCGGTCTAGTAGTCTATATGAGATGCTGTAGTTACCTCCAGGTGGCTGGTGGCCACGTAGAGCGCGCGCTCGCAGCGGTGGTGGCAGCACGTGGCCAGCACCACGCCGGTCTAGTAGTCTATATGAGATGCTGTAGTTACCTCCAGGTGGCTGGTGGCCACGTAGAGCGCGCGCTCGCAGCGGTGGTGGCAGCACGTGGCCAGCACCACGCCGGTCTAGTAGTCTATATGAGATGCTGTAGTTACCTCCAGGTGGCTGGTGGCCACGTAGAGCGCGCGCTCGCAGCGGTGGTGGCAGCACGTGGCCAGCACCACGCCGGTCTAGTAGTCTATACGAGATGCTGTAGTTACCTCCAGGTGGCTGGTGGCCACGTAGAGCGCGCGCTCGCAGCGGTGGTGGCAGCACGTGGCCAGCACCACGCCGGTCTAGTAGTCTATATGAGATGCTGTAGTTACCTCCAGGTGGCTGGTGGCCACGTAGAGCGCGCGCTCGCAGCGGTGGTGGCAGCACGTGGCCAGCACCACGCCGGTCTAGTAGTCTATATGAGATGCTGTAGTTACCTCCAGGTGGCTGGTGGCCACGTAGAGCGCGCGCTCGCAGCGGTGGTGGCAGCACGTGGCCAGCACCACGCCGGTCTAGTAGTCTATATGAGATGCTGTAGTTACCTCCAGGTGGCTGGTGGCCACGTAGAGCGCGCGCTCGCAGCGGTGGTGGCAGCACGTGGCCAGCACCACGCCGGTCTAGTAGTCTATATGAGATGCTGTAGTTACCTCCAGGTGGCTGGTGGCCACGTAGAGCGCGCGCTCGCAGCGGTGGTGGCAGCACGTGGCCAGCACCACGCCGGTCTAGTAGTCTATATGAGATGCTGTAGTTACCTCCAGGTGGCTGGTGGCCACGTAGAGCGCGCGCTCGCAGCGGTGGTGGCAGCACGTGGCCAGCACCACGCCGTGCGTCTTCTCCACCACGCCCGGCGCCGCCACGCAGCGCAGGGCGTAGTCTGCAGGACATTCGGCTCTTAAGCAAGGTTTAGACTAGCAATCAAATTTGCACTGCTGTTGCACTCTAATTTTCATGTTAGAAAAAGACAGCAAAATTGTTCTTGCTCTAGAACTGAAGTTAAAGTACAGCAATACACTTCTGCAATTTTTATTGCCAGTTAATGTGAAAGTATTTCTTGTCTGTCTGTCTGTTACGCTATTACGACTAAACCAATGAACTGATTTCGATGAAATTTGGTATGGATATAGCTTATACCCCGAGGACATATATAGGTATGGTACTACTATCTTCTGCCCGCGACTCCTGGAACTCGTTTATATTGTAGCTCCATATAAATTTTCACCCTCTATTTCACCCCCTTAGGGGATGAATGTCGGGCAAAAAGCTATCCTATGTCCTTTCCTAGGATTCAAACTATCTGTGCACCAAATTTCACCTAAATCGGTTCAGCGGTTTAAGCGTGAAGAGGTAAGAGACAGACACACTTTCGCATTTATAATATTACGAGTAGTATGGATTTACCAGTGATAAACGACTTACAACACTTGTCTATGAATTGGAACAAGAATATCTGTAATGAACACTTACCAGTAGCGACCCCGCACAGATGCTTCGCGATCCCAACGACCCCAGCGCTTTCAGCGACAGTTGGTGCTGCTTCCAGCGCCAAATGCGCTAAGTCAGCGCGAAGACGCGACGCCACCTTAGCCCCAACCTCACTCAGTGCATTCCCTTGACCTTCAGTTGTGGACTTCAGGTGTTGACCATCAGGCCCATTAACATCCATATTTAATTTACTGTCAACACTGGAGTCACCGTTTATATCACTGCTTTTATTAGTTTCACTATGTTTGTCTTTGTCTACGCTGTGTTCGCTAGTTCGCTTGAGCTGTGAAGGCGGGGCGGAGCGCAGCTTGTTGTCTCGCTTGTGCCGCAGGGGGGCGCGGTCGACGGCGAGCACGCGGCCGGCGCCTGCGCCGCACCATGCATGACACGCGTAGTAGGACAGCTGACCTGTAAGATACAGTGAAACATATCTACTTATTTTATGAAGTGTTTAGCCGAGCTGGCCTTCGCCTAGCGGTCCTGGGTTCTCGATTCCCAGTATGGGCAAATCATAGTGTAATGAGCGTGAGTATTTGTATGTAAGTCTTGGATGTGTTCTAAGTTTTTAATTGTATGTTTATATTTCTCTATAAACATAAATTATACAGGGTGTCATGGCTCACTCCACTCGGCTCTGGTCCAAATGAAAAAAATAAATAGGTCACACCCAGGGCTACCAAAGGTATGGAAGGTATGTTTAGCAATTTTTAGTACCTACTTTCGGAGATATTGATCATTTTAGTCGTAATTTTTGTAATTTTTCCTTATGTCCATGTTACGAAAAACTCATCATGTTGATGTATTATTTCAATATTTTTTCATGGTTTCTTACATGGATAGAATCATTATGAACTTAGAATGTTAATAAAGCTACATGCCAGTATTTTCAGTGTAAACACACAAAGTTCGTTTTTACATACTAGATGAAAAAAAAACATGGGGTTCACATTCAAGGGTTCAGAGGAAAAAATAATCAGACAAACAAAAGAGCTGACAAAAGTTTTTTGATACTTCGAAGGTGTATAAATCATCCCGATTGACAACGGGAAAACATACACGCCTTGAGAAAAAATAACTTTGTATCTACTCACCCTTCCCCGCCCCTAGCTCAACATAGCACGTGTTGTCTCTCACAAGCCCCTCTCCCTCCACGATCCACAGCAGCGCTGACGTCTGGCGCAGGTGCCGCCGGGAGCTCTCGGTGCGGTCCGGGGCGTCAAACTCAGGGACTACAGTGTGGTGGATTGGATGTGGTGGTTCCGGCTTTATGTGCTCTTCGAGGTACTCTGGGAATGGCACGAAAATAAAGACACTTTTTATATTTGAGACCTACGTAACAGCCACATTGAGTCACTCTTGGCCAGTTGTATTTAAAGGTATAATTCCACCAAATTTGATGCTAGTATCTAATACTGTTTCCACAATATAATTTTCTTGTACTCGCCTTATTAATTTGCTTCTGGAATATGTTATTACTAGTCAGAAAATGTGGTCCATATCAAATTAAAAGGATAGATATCATGGTTGAGGAAAGCAGCTCATTAACATTTATACGGTTGGAGAGACAGATGGTCAACTGAGGCTGAGTAAAAGGGTCCCATTTGGGTACGGAGCCGTATAGACTAAATCAAAACTCAACAGGCAAGTTTTTAGGCACCTTCCTCATTCCAGAATCAGGGCTGCTTGTGCTATCGGTCCTAATGCTTAACACATTTAGTTATGTAAAATAAATTGCTCACTTGAATAAAGATGGTTGACTTTATCAATAAGCTTGGCAATGTCCTCCCTCGGGATGGTACTGAGAGGCTTCCTGGGGCAGCTTTCTACAGCTTCAGGGGCGTTGATGTTTTCCACAATATATACTGGTTGTTCTGTGCGACGTGCGTTGCAGATCGTAAGGTGCTTCTCCAATTTACTGGCATAGCAGGTGCTGATAGAAAAATTTCAATATAAACAGATATTTCTAGCTAATTACGCATTCAATAGGAATACCAACAAATACTCACATGTTTAGCAAAATACTTGCAAAACTATTACTTACTGTTTGGGATCATTTGGACAGGGTACTCTTTTGTCAACCTAAAAAAAAATATAAAACTTGAAACATGGATAATACACAAGTTAAGATAGTTTCCATATGGCACTCTTGTTTCATTCCATACAACGCTCTATCTACTTCCGCCGGTACTGAAACACTGATCTCTGCAGAGTAACACACTGCAGAAAACCCAGCGATTTTTTTTTTCTTAAAGGGCCATCTCCACTGGTAAACAGGGCTGATGACGTTAACGAACCTCTCCAGACTCTTTTATAGGCTGTGGCTCGTGCTCCCCGCAGTACTGCCGCCCTGGCTTCACAGTCATACGGCACAGCCGCTTCTTCCGTTGCACGAAGAACTGGCATTGTGGCGTCTCAACACCCGAATCTGCTGATTTTCCTCCGCTGGACATGACTACCCCGGTTTGTTTACAATTTTTTTGAAGGTTATGATAGTGACATTTGACATTTACGTTTCGGTTGTCTGAAGAAAAATGAAGTTAATTTTAGTCCCTGTTAGATAAAAATAAAATAGGACTAAAAATCAAACGAAATGCAACTCTCTTAAAACATTTTAACCTTCGTTTTGTGTAATCAGGAAAAATATTTTGGTTATTTATACGGATTGTGTTATCTTTTACTTTGTTAGTTGCGTTTATTTGAAAAACGTCTCTTAAATTTTGACAGAACCATCATTGTAGTCTATCTGTGGTCCGTGCCTAAGTCAATTAGACACCCTTATAAATGGTTGCCAGCTTAGGGGTTTTCCCCCTAAATTTAGGAGCAGAAAATGCTATTTCGCGGTTTTTAGAGACAATATTTGTAAAACAAATTCCGATGCCTGTTATATTAATAAAAAACCACGTTACATACGTGATAAAGTAAATAAAAGGTTTTTTTTCAATATTTTATTTTCTTTGGTTATAGGGTGTTTTAAACACCGTCAATGTATAATAATATGGACGGAAATAATCATAGCTCCGAGCAACATCTGGCGTATAAGGAAGCAGAAGCGAGGTTATTATTAAAGAAAACCTCGCTTATAAAAATAAACGAAAAACTTTTGTACTAGTCCAAGATATTATGCAAACATGACAAATAGGCTTAAACACCAAAGAATCAGTGACGTGTTAAAAAGCTACAAATTACAATTTACAGGTTACAAGTTTGTATTGGACACAACCTCCGTCAATGACGGCCAGCGATTTGAGCAGTGCTGCCAGTTTAAACCTGTAAAATTGTTATTTGTAGCTTTATAGAACGTGCCGCAGCTTATAATACTAGCTATTTCGACTTGTTTTTAGGGGAATACTTCTGTCTAGAGTAGGCAACTCAAATAATCTGTGATTCGAACTGACCCATTTGTTTTTTGATGTTTTCGGCAATAATGAATAGAATATTTCTAAGTTTAATTGCGTAATGTATTAATTGAATTCGTCTATTGTTCTTTGAAAACAAGTTAAATAAGGCGTTGTCTTAAAATGGATCTAGATCAGTATTGTTTTGGGTGTCTGACCAGAAAGGAGGAAAACAGTATTTACTGCGTTAACTTAGAGAAATCAGCGCTTAAGATTGCAATTCAGGTATTTCCTAACTATTAAGACATTGAATGCCAATGACCTTTTACCGGTGTACCTTTAAACTACCGTTACCTAGAACTAAATGTGCCAGTGCCGTACATAAATAAAAATATACATCAGACAAGACGTCCTCTGCTAGACATAGGCCTCCCCAAAGACCTACGACGGTCGGTTTTGTGCTATTAGTATATAGGTAAAGATTGTGGGAAACCTAAAACTAGCTAGTAGCAGAAAAATACACTCAGCGGCACGGAATTTAACCCAACTTGTTATTTTCATTTTGTTGACATTGTAATTAATATATTACCATTATTTACATGCTTAAAATTTATTCATTATGTTTAAAAAGTTGGCAAATTCATTGGGCATTGGCATGGTTGTACAGTCAATGATAAATGTTTACATGTTTTCACCTTATTCCATTGAAATAAGGAGCCAAAATGTAAACAAATCTTTGACGTTGACTATACATAATATTCATCAAGCCATCAAAAATGTAAAATGAACTATTGTTTTTTTGTGTAAGTACTTGCATGTGAACTAAGTTTTTTTAAACAGGACCCTACACTGCACATGAGTAGACACGTTTTTGGCCGGCCAGTATTTCTTTCTTAAATTCCAGGCATCTAACATATTTATGCTTTTTCCAGGTTGACAAGTTGTTTTTATGCTACCTGTGTAAACGGGCATCACAACAAGCGGAACTTTTCGTACAAAACGTTCAGAGCAATCAAATGCTATTAGAAAATTTAAACAGTGTAAGTAAAAATACTTTTAACTAAAATTATCTCTTGTATAGTGTATGATTTGCCTCTTCTCTTACTTCTTAAATATTTTGAAAAAGATCAGACGTGATTAAAGTTTATGTCTATTGAACTTAAGAGTTAACAACAACTTGCAGTATTTTGCCCTGCTAATCAATTTTTATTTAAAACCCACAGTTAGCCGAGCCAGAGTCATTATTGCAATCTACCCGCACCCAAATACGACCTATACATGAGTTAACCTTAATATCTTTAGACAGTATAGAACTAGGATTTAATGAGTCAAGTAAGGAAGAGTCTTCATCCGTCACCGTAAATAGTCGGGTAAAGGTTAAACAAGAGATGAAGGAGGAAGACAACACTTTAGATGATGACTATGTTGATGATGATAATGGTAGGTGAAATTATTAATTATAAAATAATTTACAAGTACGTATGAATTTATTTCAAATTATAATGATGAATATTGCTGATGTCGGTGTTTAAAGTTATGTTCTCTTGTCTTGTTTTGTAGGATAAAAGTACCGTATATCCTACATAATACGCTTTCATGTAATTTTAAAATTATAACCAAACATGATGTTTTCACAGATTTCCAAGGACCGTTTGTAAAAGAGGAAGACTTTCCTTTAAAAGCCTTACTAAAGAAAGAAGTGGAAGTGGAGGTTATTGACCTAAAACGACTAAAAAAAAGCTGGAAAAGGGGCAAATATAAGAAAAGCAAAGGAAAACATGCTCAGCACGAGGATATTCAAGTCAAGACGGAACCAGAAGGTGTGTTTCTATTATATTAAACACTAGCGACCCGCCCTCACTTCGCTTCGGTTTATATGAGTTTTCTGTAACACCCGTTCATAAAAAAATCATTTATTATACATGTAAACCTTCCTTTTGAATCCCTCTATCTATTAAAAAAAACCGCATCAAAATCCGTTGCGTAGTTTTAAAGATCTAAGCATACATAGGGACAGACAGCGGAAAGCGACTTTGTTTTATACTATGTAGTGATGATAATTGACATAGTTTGTTAATATTAGTTTTTCAAGTTTCAATGAAAAGGTCAAGGTTACTTTGCAAAGTTCTATGTTAGTTTTATAAAAGGTTACAAGCATACTATGAAAATATAAAAAAAATACTTTTGACTTACTATCTTATTAGAAATGATAACTAAACAATTTGATTTGACCTTGAACTTAACTTTGTGATTTGACCTTCAACTTATGTTATGACTGATTTATTATGATGATCATATAATTCTGAACTTTAAAGTGTAATTTGACCTTGAATTAATGACAGAAAATATTGATAGTGAATTGACCTTGACGTAATTTGACCTTCAACTTTGTCATCTTTATAATAACACTTGACTATCTCTTATTACATTTTAAGGCGCATGCAACATCGAAACGGTATACATAACGCGAGAGCAGTGCCTAGAAGAGCGAGCGAGACAAGCGTTGGATCGGCGATACGTAGCATCCACGTACAAATGCGAGGATTGCCTAAAAGGGTTCAATTTTAAGGAGAGTTATGATAAACACATGGAGAAACACAATGCGGTAAGGGTTATATTCAACTAATTACTGTATAGTATGAATAGGTATAGTCAGCCAAGAAAATGGTCTACAAGTTTTGATATCTCTTAAACGGCGGAGCCGTTTTTCATGAAACCTTGCTAAAGCGAGGTTTAGACTAGCTAGAATTAACTTTAAAGTTAGGAAAAGACAGAAAAATAGTGCATCTTGCTCTAGAAAGGCGTTAGACACAACAATCAACTTCTGCAATTTTTATTGCGAGTCTATTTTGCGCTTAAGAACCATCACGATTATTCTAGTTTTTTTTCCGAGTTCAAAATCGGTCACGAACTTTAATTTGTGACTCAATTCAAGAAAAATGGGCTTGTACATGTCGTTAATGTCATTAGAGATGTCAAATCTTTTGTAACTTGTAGGAAACAGCCTTATTGTTGTGTATTGACAGATTGACTTTGGGCCTAAGGTGGGTACCAAAGTTCCAAGTTCTTGACTGTACGATGACCAGTGATCGTACTTTTTCCAGCATTTTTGGTGCAGTGCTAAGGTTGTCAATAGTGGCCAATATGAAATTGTTTGAACCAAGAATCAAATAAAAACAAAAAATAATAATAAAATAGCGTATTAAACAAATCGAAAATACAGAAAATATTCTCAGAACATGTAAAGCCTAACCCAATATGGATAATGAAACGAAGGGTTAATTTACTACGAGTACCTATATGAGAAAAGGTAACACAGTTGCAATAAATCCTTATCTCAGGTTATAGTTCATATTTATTATTAGGAATTGATATACTAACTATACATAAGCATAGACGTATAATGCGTACGTAATGGCAGTGCAATATATAAGTCATTTTGTTTCTTCACTAACGTCCCAGTAATAAATGTTATACACAATTATAATCACTGATTAAGTAAAAAAAATAGTGTTTCATTTTCAATGATATCATAATATTACATAATTTTAAACGACAATCATACTATACGGGTGAGGACCAAAAAGTTGGACCACAGTCAGTTAAGCGCAGTTAACAAACGACGATGACGAAAAAAGTTCCGTTGTGCGACGAAAAGTATCCCTACAATTGTATGGCTAATTTTCGTGTCACAACGAAAGAGTTTCATAGACATTTTTATTGATTGAATTAGCTTGGACAACTTTTTGGTCCTTACCCATACACGTCGACAACCCTAGGTCGCTGTCGTGTGTCATTTGACGTCATCGCACCAAGAATGCTGGAAAAAGTACGATCACTGACGATGACATAGACAGACAACACAGATACTCAGATACTGACACATTAAACACTTTTTGATTTATATTAATGACACAGATACACACATTAAACACTTTTTGATTTATATTAATGACCTTCCAAATGTACTAAATGACCATTGTGTGCTATTCGCGGATGACATTTCTGGAGGGTTATTATGACAAAGCTATGCAGTTGGGTAAGGACCAAAAAGTTGGACCATAGTTAAGCGTAGTTAACCATACAAACAAAGAAGTCGAAAAAAGTTCCGTTGTGCGACGAAAAGTATCCCTACAAATGGCTAATTTTCGTGTCACAACGGAAAAGGTTCATAGAAAATGTAATTGAGTGAGTTAGCGTGCCCAACTTTTTGGTCCTCACCAAGTTCAGTTTTTCTTGTTCAGGGGTAAGAAAATGTTTCTTGTTTTCAGACCAATGGTGACTATGAGTGCGATGTGTGTAAGCAGCGGATGAGTTCGGAGGACAAATTGATCGGCCACAAAAGATATCATGAAGTGTATGTATAACCTTTTAAGCATAGTTTTGCGGTTGGTAGGACCTTGTGCAGGGTCCGTCCGGATCGCTGCCACCATCTTATCCATAAACCTACCGCCAAACAGCAGTGTTCGGATTGTTGCGTTCCGGTTTGGGGTAAGACAACCGGTGAAATGACTAGCATAGAGGCATTCAGGGTTGGCAGCGCATTTGCAGTCTTGTTAATGCGAATGTCTATGGGTCACAGTTTCCACTTACCATCAGGTGGCCTGTGTGCTTGTTTGTCTTCTCTATGCCATAAAAAAAAATTGTGTGTCTAAATAAAATACTGCCTGTAAAACGTATTTTCAAAGCTATTTGTACATCAAAAAAACACTTCTATTTGGTTATGCAATAAGAGGGATATCAATTTACTGCCGCTCTTTAGGTTTTAGGTTTCCCTTTCTTCAAAAGTGGTTATTCTTTAATGGGTTGTACTTTGAGAGATGTCTTTTGAAGGCTTTTATCGGGGAATGGGTGGTCGGGTCCCTGGAATATAGTAAGCATATATTTCCATTTGTAGGTGTGTCCCATTGTTTCTGTCTCCTATAGGGTAAGGTCACCAGTGGTCAGTCAGTGTCTTGTAGTCGGCCTCTGCCTATACTTTGTATGAGTGGGAAGAGTAAGAAATATATATTTCCCACTAGTCGCACTCATATATTATAGACCCCCTTATCTTGTCGCACTGACATTACTTTTCACTAGAGCGTGAATGCTTTTTTTATCGACTATCTAAATGTCGATAGTGTATGTCACTGATAATTTCAAACAGGTGTCACTAGGTACTACTTATTAGTTTCTGACCCACTGAAAAGCCTGAACGGGGTGAATAAGTGGCCATACTGAACACCTTTCACTATGCGGCTAACCCTTATATCGCAAAAAAAAATTGGACTTTTCATACATTACGAGTTATAGCATATTATTATGTACGTACACACGAAACAATTAAATAAATTCCACAATTAAACTAACACTATTCCAAAGAACTGCAAGTTTGCGGGTGGTAGGACCTTGTGCAGGGTCCGTCCGGATCGCTACCACCGTCTTATCCATTAATCTACCGCCAAACAGCAGTGTTCGCATTGTTGTGTTCCGGTTTGGGGATAAGACAGCCGGTGAAATGACTAGCATAGAGGCATTCCATCTTATTCCTCAGGGTTGGCAACGCATTTGCAGTCTTAGGATTGCATTGCAGTCTTGTGAATGTGAATGTCTATGGGTCACAGTTTCCACTTACCATCAGGCGGCCTGTGTGCTCGTTTGTCTTCTCAATGCCATAAAAAAAAAAAAAAAAAAATTATAGTGTCTGTCAATGTGACATGCAATTGCAAATCATTTATCTAAGGTTATCGCTTCTCGTAAGGCCAATAGGGTGAATTGCAAAAATATTGTACATAGTTAAGGGCTCAATTAAAAAATCCTTAACAATCCTTAACTTTTTCCTTTGTGTAACGAAGATTAGCCATATAATCATATGGATAACTTTCGTTACACAAAGGAAAAACAATGGAAGAAAGTTAATGTTGTCTCAATTCCTTAACTATGTACAATATTTTTGCAATTCACCCAATAAGGTTATGTACTTATTTGTAAACAAAAAGTTTTAATTGAAATTGAGTATATACACTTAAAAGGCGAAAATTCAATTGCATTATATAAACATCGATATCAAGAAGGTCGATAAAAAATCATTCACACTCTACTGAAAAACAATATTTTTGCGACAAGATAACGGGGTCTACTCATATAAGATCGACCACTGGTCTCTGGCTGGCCACTGGTGACTTTACCCTACCTGGTCGTTTGTCCCACAGCCGCTACCGCTGCACCGTGTGCGGGCTGACTCGAGTGAGCCGCGTGACCGTGCAGGACCACTACTACGCCTTCCACACGGTGTGCAAGCACAGCTGCCCGCACTGTGCTAAGAGCTTCAAGTGAGTCACGTAGCTTTTATTAAAGATAAAAAAAAAGATACATACATACATACATAAACTCACGCTTTTATTCCCAGAGTGGGGTAGGCAGAGCTACAGAATTACCAACAACTCTAAAAACTTGTTGATAATTCTGTAACCACATTTTGCACACTTAGGGGAAGATGTTTAACGTCAAAAATCTACCAGCGCTTCGCAAGAGACCAGTGCTGAGAAGAAACGCCGCAAAAAACTCAACAGTTAGTCGTTTTTTAAATATACAATTATAAAACTTAACCTAATTTACTGTTCATATATCAGCTAAGAAGCTTATGTACATTGACCCAATTAAAATGTTGATCGTACTTAGAACCTTGTCATTGCGAATGTCGTTGTCATGTATGTCATTTGCAAACCTAGGAATATACGAATATACGGCAAATTAAGACTGCGCCGAGCGTACGCCGGATGTACAGTGGCGCCCTGATTACTATTATTGTGTTTTCTAATAAACTAAAGCATTTTCTTGAAATTGGACGAAATGTTTTTGTACTACTATTGAAAACACAACTTATAGGGTATATCATATAGTTTAATAACAATTCACCTTCGAGTTATCAACTTAACGGAAAAAAGTGCGGCCACCTTTTCCCGTTAAGCTGACTACTCAAAGAGTAATTGTCATTAACGTTTGTTACGTATCCCATAAATTGTGTTTTACTTGCACTACAAAAACAATTCTTTAGTTAATTAGAAAACACAATAATAGTAACGAGGGCGCCACTAGACGCTCGGCGTTTGCTTGACGCAGTCTTAAATGGCATGTGATTGCCTATATCGATAAACTCAATTATTGATGCTTTTCCCATATACTAGTGATCGCTCCAAGTTTTGTTTGTAAAAATATTTTCTTATTGAAAGTATGCAATTGAAACAAGATAGCAACATAATTCTGGTTATTCTTTATTTAAAATTTATTTTTTAACCTTCACTCATCATAGTTATTTTTTTAACTACTAACAAATTCTGATCGTTTATGTTAACAATAGTAAATGGGACAGCCCTTCTAAAATACACACACGCAGACACGAAGACCTTTTTCCACGCCCAGTTTAATTGTTGTATTTGTCTGTATTTTAATGTTAATTTTGTACTTTTATTTCTGTCATTTTTCACTTGTTTAAATTTGTTTGTTCGTCTGGCAATAAACACATTTCATTTTCATTTTAAACCATTCTTCTCTGAGGGTCAACCACTTGTTCGCTGTTTGGTTTCAGACGGCGTGTGTCGTGGCGGAAGCACATATCCAACGTGCACACACACAGGCGCGTGACGTGCGCGTACTGCAACAAGTCGTACGCAAACAAGGACGTGCTCAAAGCGCATATGATTGTGTGAGTTTTATTGGGATTCCTTGTTCATTGGGATCAGGTCATTTATTCGGATTTTAATGCTAGCTAGAGTGATTTAAGAGGAAGATTTTTATGTATACTGAAAACTTACATAAGATAGTGGTAATGATCCGGATGGACCCTGCACAAGATCCTAGATACCCGGGAGGTTTTGTTTTTAATAGTTACGGTTGGTCACGGAGCCTATGATAATTGAGCTACGTCATATTATTAAAATAAAAGCTTTGCATGTTTAAATAAAGTACCAGGAGCGCAGCGGGAATCAAGAGGTGCGTAGCGCAATTTAGATCGCAGGCGAGCGGGTGGGAACACGACACAGCGCCAATCCTAGTATTTGACATTAAATAAATAAATTAATATCAGAGGACAATGTCACACCAATTGATCTAGTCCCAAACTAAGCTCAAGGCTTGTACATGGGTTCTAGACAACGATATAAATACTTATATTGAGAAATATATAGAAAACATCCATGACTCAGGAAAAAATATTCGCGCTCGTCACACTAATATCTCCCCTTTCGAGATTTGAACCCAGGATCGTTAGCTTCGTAGGCAGGGTCACTACTAACTAGGCCAGAGCGTCGTCGTAAATTATAAATAACTTTTTTTTTAATTTCCTCATAATCGAAATGAAAAGTAGAGTGTTTAACTCGAGTGATTTAAGAGGAAGCTTTTCATATATACTGAAAACTTATATGAGATAGTGGTAATGATCCGGATGGACCCTGCAGAAGATCCTAGATAGCCGGGAGGATTTTTTTTAATAGTTACGATTGGTCACGTAGTCTATGATAATTGAGCTACGTCATATTATTAAAATAAAAGCTTTGCATGTTTAAATAAAGTACCAGGAGCGCAGCGGTAATTAGGAGTTGCGTAGCGCAATTTAGATCGCAGGCGAGCGGGCGGGAACACACGACACAGTGCCACTCCTAGTATTTGACACTATAATTTTTTCTTATAATCGAAATGAAAAGTAGTGTTTAACTCGGGAGAAAGTATCAATTGCACCCTCGAACCCCTCCCTCGAACACCCTCGCTGTCGCTCGTGCACCCTAAATATCTCGGGCTACAATTGGCCAGTTTGATCCCTTGGTTAACCAATGCAGTACTGTTGGTGCAGCCAGCACCCGGTGCAGGTGTCGGCGGGCGCGGTGCGCAAGGCCCACGTGTGCGCGGAGTGCGGGAAGGCCTTCCGCGCGCCCTCGCAGCTCAAGATACACAGCACCAAGCACTCGCCCACCAGGGACTACTACTGCGTCGAGTGCGACAAGTAAGAGAGGCCGCACTGCCGTTGTGTCAAACTTTGACTAAGGGATGTTTTTTTTTTTTTTTTTTATGGCATAGAGAAGACAAACGAGCACACAGGCCACCTGATGGTAAGTGGAAACTGTGACCCATAGACATTCGCATTCACAAGACTGCAATGCAATCCTAAGACTGCAAATGCGTTGCCAACCCTGAGGACCAAGATGGAATGCCTCTATGCTAGTGATTTCACCGGCTGTCTTATCCCCAAACCGGAACACAACAGTGCGAACACTGCTGTTTGGCGGTAGGTTAATGGATAAGATGGTGGTAGCGATCCGGACGGACCTGCAAAAGGTCCTACCACCCGCAAAGTCCTTATCTTTTTTATGACAAAGAAAAGGACAGAGCTACAATTTACCTGACAGATCGTGTTATCTGGAGATTGAAAAATCATCCCTAAATATGACTAATTAATCGGGAGGGCTCTTAGCAAGCTTTGAAAGCAGGTGTCGCCGTTATATCGGAGTCTTTTAACCCCCTAAAAGCTCAATATCTCAAAAATGGCTGAACCGATTTTGATAAAACATGTCTAAGAACCACCGCTGGAAAACTTGTATTCAAATAAAACAAACCGCATCCAAATCGGTTCATCCGTTTAAGAGCTACGGTGCCATAGATAAACACGCACACGCATACTTACACGTCAAACTTATAACGCCCCTCTTTTTCGCGTCGGGGGTTAAAAATAATTATCCCAGTGTGGTTGCCGGGTTAAAATAGTGCCACTCCATGTCTTCCCGTGGATGTCGTAAGATGCGACTAAGGGAATAAAGGCTTGTAGTACTGTTAGGCGATGGGCTTGCAACCTGTCACTAATACACTGGATCTTAGCCTATTCGTGCAAAATGTGGTTACTGAATTATCAACAAGTTTTTAAAATTGTATGCAATTCTGTAGCTCTGCCTACCCCACTCTGGGATTACAGGCCTGAAGGTATGTATGAATGTATGTAAATAATTACGGCAGACAATATGAACCCAAAAATAGCACATTAAGAACATAGAGTTATCAATAATTGGACAAACCTCTAAGCTGAAAATGTAGGTACAAATGTACAGTATGTAGCCCGGTTCGTATAGATAATACTGCCCTCCTATAAGCCAGTATTATAGTATCTCACATTCAATTGCCAAAGTAAATTCAATCCTCTATCCTTAGTATTAAGTTTTTGATTTTTGGAATAAACAATGCTATTGGTTTTTCAGGAGTTTCAAGTCCGCGTCGATACTGAAGCACCATTTGAAGACGGCGTCAACTCACGTCAGCTATATAGAACTACCGTAAGTCAGTGATTTAACTTCAGTAATATACAGGGTTATTGGTAATTCGACGTATTCCCGTTAGGAGGTGATAGGGGTGACTATTTGCGTTAACTTTAACCCCCATATGCATTATGCAAAAGTTATCCATTTTTGAGTTATCATGGTTTTTAGCTTTTTTCAAAATAAGTCAAAAATGCAGCATCAAAAATTAATTTAAAAAAAAGTATCAATTTAAATCTATTTTTTTCTTATTATTTATAAAATCGATAAATTTCTGGTTATTTATCAATATTAAAACAACAATTACCGGTCCAAATTTAAAAATGCGAGACTAAAAACGATAATATTTCTAGATTTTTTAGATATCTTTTTCCACTAAAATGCCTTAAAAACAAAAAAAATGTTATGAAACTTGGCTTGCAGATTAATTTAAAAACATAACCGTTTTCTTAGCTCTCCAAAAATGCATAACAACTAGGAACTTATTCAAAGAAACTGAAAAAAAAATGATCACAAAAGAAGCAGGCGGAAATTTGGATTCGAACTAAACACAAGGTAGTTCTTTAAAAAATCCCATAAAATTAATCAAAAACAATACCCAATGTCAATAAAACAAAAAAAATATTTTAAAATAAAATTTAAAACCAGTAACAGTTTAATAGTAATAACAATTAACAATTAATAATAGTAACAATTAACACATTTTTTAATTTAAAGTTCTTGCTCTAAGTGATTTCCCCTATTGCGTACGCAAAGTCGCATTCTTTTTCTTAGTTGTGACTTAACTACCGAAGTAGTCAAATTATTACGCATTGCATTTGCTGCATTTATAATTCTCGTCTTGAGTTCTTCCGCGGATGACACAGGCGAGAGGTCGTAAACTATGGATTTCATGTGACCCCAGACATAGAAACCAACCGGCGTTAAATCCGGACTTCTCGCGGGCCACGGAATGGGTCCTCCTCGCCCTATCCAACGATTAGGAAAATGGCTATCGAGCCATCGCCTAACATTGACACCAAAATGTGCAGGACATCCGTCTTGCTGGTATATCATGTTTTGCCTTGTAGCCAAAGGCTTTTGCAACGGTAACAGTGAAGCTGCTCGTCATGATTATTCGCGTCGGTTTCCCAATCGCCGGTTACCCCCTGTATCCGTTTTTAATGGAGTGTATAGGCGAATCCGAGAAACTGGTTGTGTTCAGAGAAGACAAATTAATGCCGGAAGACCCCCAGTCCATGTTGTTAATTGCGAAGAGGATATTCTGCAAGAATTTATCGATGAACCAACAATTTCGACAAACACCGTCGCCACACGACTCTCTGTAACACAATGGAAAGCGTGGTCTACAGTGCATAATGCAGGATTGGATAGGGCGAGGAGGACCCATTCTGTGGCCCGCGAGAAGTCCGGATTTAACGCCGGTTGGTTTCTATGTCTGGGGTCACATGAAATCCATAGTTTACGACCTCTCGCCTGTGTCATCCGCGGAAGAACTCAAGACGAGAATTATAAATGCAGCAAATGCAATGCGTAATAATTTGACTACTTCGGTAGTTAAGTCACAACTAAGAAAAAGAATGCGACTTTGCGTACGCAATAGGGGAAATCACTTAGAGCAAGAACTTTAAATTAAAAAATGTGTTAATTGTTACTATTATTAATTGTTAATTGTTATTACTATTAAACTGTTAGGTACTGGTTTTAAATTTTATTTTAAAATAGTTTTTTTGTTTTATTGACATTGGGTATTGTTTTTGATTAATTTTATGGGATTTTTTAAAGAACTACCTTGTGTTTAGTTCGAATCCAAATTTCCGCCTGCTTCTTTTGTGATCATTTTTTTTTCAGTTTCTTTGAAATAAGTTCCTAGTTGTTATGCATTTTTGGAGAGCTAAGAAAACGGTTATGTTTTTAAATTAATCTGCAAGCCAAGTTTCATAACAATTTTTTTGTTTTTAAGGCATTTTAGTGGAAAAAGATATCTAAAAAATCTAGAAATATTATCGTTTTTAGTCTCGCATTTTTAAATTTGGACCGCTAATTGTTGTTTTAATATTGATAAATAACCAGAAATTTATCGATTTTATAAATAAGAAGAAAAAAATAGATTTAAATTGATACTTTTTTTTAAATTAATTTTTGATGCTGCATTTTTGACTTATTTTGAAAAAAGCTAAAAATCATGATAACTCAAAAATGGTTCACTTTTGCATAATGCATATGGGGGTTAAAATTACCGCAAATAGTCACCCCTATCACCTCCTAACGGGAATACGTCGAATTACCAATAACCCTGTATATTATTATTAGTATAAAACAAAGTCGCTTCCCGCTGTCTGTCCCTATGTATGCTTAGATCTTTAAAACTACGCAACGGATTTTGATGCGGTTTTTTTTAGTAGATAGAGTGATTCAAGAGGAAGGTTTTTATGTATAATAAATTTTGTTTTATGTACGTGTGTTATAGAAAACTTAAATAAACCGAAGCGAAGCGAGGGCGGGTCGCTAGTACACGATAAGAGTGTGGTTTTATAAAACGAGCCGAGAGGCGAGTTTCATAATAACATCACACGAGTGTTTTAATGCCTAATTATGTATACAGTCGCATATGTAACTTTATCTTCATACATATCGTAAGTTTTCTACGGTATGTGAGGAACCTGTATCTGTAGTTGCCCTATACATTAAGATGCAACTACATCGATAACCGATACTTTAATGTTAACATTAAAGTACAACCACAGATACATGTTTCTTAAGGCCATTCGATTTGTATTTTTTTTTTGTTTTTACTCTCCATGCTGTTTAGTGTTTTTGTGTGTGGTGTTCAATCTATACTAATATTATAAAGCTGAAGAGTTTGTTTGTTTGCTTGAACGCGCTAACCTCAGGAACTACTGGTCCGATTAGAAAAGTTGTTTCAGTGTTAGCTATCCCATTTAACGAGGAAGGCTATAGGCTATATATCATACATACATACATACATTAAATCACGCCTGTTTCCCAGAGGGGTAGGCAGAGACCACTTCTTTCCACTTGCTACGATCTTGACAAATTTCTTTCGCTTCTTCCACATTCATACATCGAGTCATGCACGCACGTCGGTTTCGGGTATATATATATATATATATATAGGCTATATATCATACTCGCATAAACCGAAGCGCAGCGAGGGCGGGTCACTAGTAAATAATATTTGTGTCGTATTGTACTGTATTGTAACATGTCAAAAGCTATATTGTTTTACCGAGAATAGTCTTAACAAATTGATCGAAATTTCGAATTTTCATAGTTCCCTAATTTTTACATTAAATACTTTTTATTATTGCTTGTGTAAATATAACCTAACCGGAGTGAAGCAATTAAATTATACATTTAATATAAAATAGTTTCAGCATAAGCTGTTGAAAAGTTTTTTTTTTAATAGACAGTAAGGTTACCAGTGTGAAAATATGGGTCTATATCGTCTGCCGTAATAATTTTTAGTCTGTGTCATATTTATCAAAAGTCATAATTTATTATTATAAGTTACTTACTTTTTCAGGATTTTTTGTAAATTAAAGCTAACCTATTCTAGCCTTCTCTACACATTCGATATTTAAGATATTCTGAAATATTTACGGTTCCAACGAAATTTGTCAGTATAATATGCATCTATTGTGAACGAAATATCGAAAGTTGATTTTCTAATTTTATCATAAGTCATAAAAACAAAATTCCTTTCGACTTTACGTCCTATTTTTAGTACAAAAGACATTATGACTAAAAACAATTATGGGAAACAAAGGGCTCCTGAAGAGATTTACAATTGTACAGTACCCCTGCCTGCAAAAATGTGAAGCACTTTAGTGCACTGTCATAATAAACTTCAAACTGAACGTCAAATGACAAGTAAGACAATAACAATGGCAGTCACAATTACAAGGTTCTAAGTATGCTCAACATTTTTAATGGGCGACTGACTAAAATTACCTTCTGCTTTGTTCTTCTATCTCTCTTGCTCTTATGCTAGTTTTATTGACTTTAGTCGATTTTAGAAAGATCTTTGAAGAGGTATTCTACTGTCGTACGGAGAAAAGGCACAAGTGCAATTAATTCAAAAGCATATTAAACTCTCAAGGGTTATAATAACTAATAAGGTTGGAATTGCAATACAATTTATATAGCAGTTTTTTTCCGTAGCACGGCAGTAGCTTTTAATTCTATATGAATATGTGAATAAGGTTATTTAATGTTAGTCTGTGTAACTGTAGGTAGTTTACCAAAAAAAGAGCTACAATATTCTCAGGTGGCAACTCAATTGGAAGGTTTTGAGTAAATTGGATCATGTTGCCAATATTACTCCGAACGAATGTTACATTTTTTTCCACTCATTATGTGTTTCAAGACGATTAGACTGTATTTATTTATAATATTAAATAAATTGTATAAATGGTTTTGTAGATAAAATTAATTAAAAGTGAAAAATATACGAAGGGCAGCCATTTTGTATTTATACCTGCCAAAGTTTGGTTCAAAATTTACAACGTTTAGGCGAAATTGTGACAAATAAATTTGTAAAAGTAACACCAAAATGGTATGTCTTAACATAGATAGTAAATTTATATATTATAGTTATATTTGGCAAGTAAATAATTATAATAGAACGAAAAACGAGAAATAACCTCATAATACGAATTCTGTGGAAAAAAATTGACGTCTGTAAAATCGGTTTACGGACGATAATTTAACGTGATAACGTCATAAGAAACCACACAAGCCGAACGCTTACGCCGATCGTGTCTCTTATCGCTTGTTCCGCGCTCAGGGGGAACGTGACAATGATGCAGAACGTGACACTCTTTCTTGCGTGCAGCCGGAGTTCATCGATTTAAAAGACGTTATCACGTCAAAAATTAAGGATACAAAACAGAAAACAAAAAATTAGTCTAAGAGCCAGATAGAGACATAGTCTACTATTAATCACGAAAAATGACACAGTGTGCGTTGGAATAATATTACGAATGTTCGAATGACGGTATTGTATATTAAGTAACGCCACCGGCAAAGATCGGACGGAAAATATTAGTTAAGAAAGCAAAACTAAAAATTGCGCTACGGGTCTATTTTACGTCATAGTCGATAAAGTAAAGAAAGAAAGAAAATAAATTTATTCAGAGGGAACTACGAAACATACATTATTGCCAAAAAAATACATGCGTGATCATCAGGGAAACATATAAAATAAACAAATATGATTTACTCTTAATTACAGAAATAACAATACAATTATATGTACTTATAATAAGTATAGGTATGTGATAAAATAACACTTTGAATACATAACTTTGTTTTGAGATTAAGAATACAGATATTTAATATTCACTATGGATAATAATATATAACAAACAATGACAGCGAGTGTCATCCGGTTCCACATTGAATCGAAAATAATCTGTGTTGAAATTTACAATTTTAAATTGACAAAAAATTCATATGCGAAATAAATATGAAAACACCGTTAAAAATATCACCAAAGTCAAATTAAAATTGGAAAATATGGATGATACAAGCGTTTTAAACTGCTAATTAGACAGAGAGATCCGAACGTGCACTGTGGCGTCATTGTAACAGGCCGGCCATATTAACTCCACGTAAAATTCTGTTATGCTAAAAAGAGATACGATCTTGGTAATTTTTATAGCTATTCAAAAAATGCTTTTTCTCACCTGGAGTGTGATTCTCTTAAAAAAGGCGGTCGGTCGGACGAACAAGTGATGGTCCCAGCGGCGAGTTTAAGTAGTCCCGTCAGAGCGAACAAAACACATTTCAGCGAGTGCATTCTCAATTAGGCACGTTCGATCTTATCGACGGAAGCCTTGCTGCCAAGTTGAAAAACTTCCCGAGAAAAGTAACGCTATCCCGATCAAGTTACGTTATTTTAACGACTTTGCCGGTGGCTGCCTTAAACTGGTGCGAAGGAAAATAATTAGTAATTACGTACAAATGTATTTGTATTTAAATGTAACATGTTGTATTTATTTATGTATCGAAAATGGATTTTGATCATTTTCATGTACAGTATATACAGTGTGTTACCAGCACCCTGGCTTTTTTTAAAGTAGGTTAAAATAATGTATATCTGTAACGTAACTATGACATTAATTTAATTAATAAACACATTTTCAGGCTTGGTTAACTTTCTAACAAAATTTAAATTGCCAGCAATGTAAAGCACAGCAATTTGACAAGTGTAAATGACAGTCGACGGATACTTTGATTATTATGATCTGCCCCCGTACCACGACATGGCTTGTACCAAGCAACAGCGATACTGATAACGATGAACACGCAGCACATGCACTACATTAAAATGGATAGTATCTAAGAAAATTAATTGTGAAGTTATTTTAATTATTTTTTAATTGATAATACTTGCAAACAATTGCTAAAGCAACATATTATCTGCAGTTTTAATAAATGCCCGCATGCCGGTAACACACTGTATAGGTTTGAATAAGCTAATCGAAAATATCAAAGAGTCTGCTTTTGACATAATCTCATGATCTGAACCTTATTTGGGTGTCCCTCGGAATCCTTAACGTTTGTACTAACGCTTCGTTTGTCCTAATTATTGTTTGTCATAATCAGGTTTTTAGCTGAGTTGGTCAACTTTTGAAGTATTCCAAAAATACCTGAGGGTTAAGAACACAAAAAAATCGGACAAGCGATGCAATAGGACAAATGACGGTTAGGAATTTTAATATAGACCCCTCATAATAAATAATGGGTATAGAATCTTTAGGTCCACATTTCACTTGGCCTAGGTAGCAAATACTACAAGTTTTTTTTATGGCATAGAGAAGACAAACGAGCACACAGGCCACCTGATGGTAAGTGGAAACTGTGACCCATAGACATTCGCATTCACAAGACTGCAATGCAATCCTAAGACTGCAAACGCGTTGCCAACCCTGAGGACTAAGATGGAATGCCTCTATGCTAATCATTTCACCGGCTGTCTTATCCCCAAACCGGAACATAACAATGCAAACACTGCTGTTTGGCGGTAGGTTAATGGATAAGATGGTGGTAACGATCCGGACGGACCCATAGTTATATGGGTACATAGGTACTGGGACTAGACGCAAATTGCGTTACTAAGTAGGTTAGGTTCGTTAACTTCAAATGCCCGAACGGCAAGAATAGTAGCTCCGCCATGCGGGGCTCCGTCGACGTTGCTAAGATAGACAAGATGAAACAATGTGGTCATTTAGAGACGCAGATTTTTAGATATATTTTCAGATATTTGGCTACCTAGTCATATCGGAATGTGGACGGAAAGCTTCTTTTCCCCCGCAAGCCCACTGCAGCGCACGCCGCGCACACAGTACACACAATATTAAGAATGCCCAAGATAGGGCTTCGTAAAAAATAAGTTTCTGACAAAAAAAAATTGGCACAAGCATTTTTTGTCTACTGTACTTTTTTTACACAGTCGTCATCTACTCTTCAAGACAATTCTACCACCGAGTCTCTATCATCAGACCTGCTCGATGGTACTATATTATTGTATTGTCATCAGAACTAAAGGCGTATGCAAATTTTCAGCTTCATCGGAAACCGGGAAGTGGGTCAAGTTTAAGACTGCGCCGAGCGTACGCCGGATGTACAGTGGCGCCCTCATTACTTTTATTGTGTTTTCTAATAAACTAAAGTATTTTCTTGAAATTGGTCGGTAGGTTTTTGTACTACAAATGAAAACACAACTTATAGGGTATATCACATAGTTTAATAACAATTCACCTTCGAGTTATCAACTTAACGGAAAGAAGTGGCCTCCTTTTCCCGTTAAGCTGACTACTCAAAGGGTAATTGTTATTAAAGTTTGTTACGTATCCCATATATTGTGTTATTACTTGCGCTACAAAAACGTATCGTCTGATTGCAAGGAAATTCTTTAGTTAATTAGAAAACACGATAATAGTAATGAGGGCGCCACTGGACACGACGTTTGCTCGGTGCAGTCTTAACTTGCAAGATTTGACCCTTACATACATACATAGGTACTTGCCTACATTGAAAGATGCAAGCACTGGGAAAATACTGCATAAAATTACACCATAAAAAAATATGGAACGCTTGGCGCGTAGTGGGTTTCCGGATTACTCGAATGCATTTCTTATGTAAAAACTGCCATTTTACAATAATGTAATAGTTTAAGAATTTATTACAAATTTTGAGTAGTGTGGTAGTTGCGTAGCTCCCAAATCGAAAGGGACCGATTCAAATACGGGTTTTTTTTTCATTATGAACTTTTATCTGGATTCGATTGGTTTAGACTAAAAAGAGTATTTAGAGAACGCAGAGCGAACAAATTAGCTCAGGTTCACTTTATCCATATTCTCATCTGGGCCACATTCCCATTTCGTTCACATTTCTAACTCGTCTTCATTCCCATCTTGTTCACATCTCGTCCACATTCCGCTTTCGTTCACATTTCTAACTCGTCTTTATTCCCATCTTGTTCACATCTCGTCCACATTCCCATTTCGTTCACATTCCCAACAACTAGTGAACAACCGAGTAATCGAATTTATATCGGCCCTACAGTCAAGTAATGTTGCAGACGTTAGGAATGAGGACGAGTTGGGAATATGGACGAGATAGGAAGTGGACAATTTGGGATTGGTAGGGTAAATCGTCAGTAACTGGCCACCCCCCGGTAACTGGCCACTTTGCAATAAAATGAGTTAAGAAAGATATTTGCTCACTTTTTTGCGATTAAACTAGAATACCTAGATCTTGAGTTATTACCCGGAGTACTGTCCAAGTATCTTTACTAACAGCGTCAGTAAGAAATTTGGTGACTAGTAACTAAATGACACTTTCTAACGTGGCCAGTTACAGACGATTTACCCTATGTGGACGAGTTAGGAATGTGGACTAAAGACTGTATCGTTAAGTATAAATACAACTTTACGTAGTCGTCTTTCTTTCCTAAAGTATTTTTTAGATTTAAATGTACATGTGTTTAATTAGTGCTTTTATTAGGTACACATTTCATCCTGCGGGCTCGACTTGAGGCATATGGTTTAGTCAAAATTTACCGAATCCATCTGAGTGATGTTAACGAAAGTGGACAAATAGCAAAATAAATTTTACTGTTTGCGAGCTAGACAACGTAACCAAAAAAAATTATCATACTACGCAAACCATAATTACACATGATTCCCAAAGTAAAACATCTGAGCATTCTCTTTAATTTATTTTTAATAAAAAAAAGGCATGGATGGCGATGGGCGGTGGCCATTTTGAGAATATGGCATATTACTCATTACAACTCCGACTTTGACATCTATTATAACTATTAAGAAGCGTTTCTATCGACGTGTTTTACCGATGGTTAGACGCCACGATTGTCCATTGTGCTTGGGTCTGGCTGAGACCTTTGGTTAGTCTCCCTCCTCCCGCTCGCACCAGATATTGATGGGAAACCAAAACATTACGTAAAAAGTCGCTTTTGTGTGAAAGTAAAAATCTATCATATTTATTCTGCGGATGCTCATTCGGGTAAACATGAAGGGGACACTTAGTTCACATGTTTTGGCTGCATACCAACCTATTGCATTTTAAAATTATACTATAGGAGTTGCTGAAATACTTCAAATTGAAATTGAAATACTTGAAATTGATTATCTTGTCCGAAATATATTTTGGGGACGATTTTGAAAGCATCATAAAGTCTCCAAGACACAAAAGTTAACCATATTATATCAGATGAAATGGTTAAAAAACACCTGCAGGTCATATCCTCACAACATTGTAATTTAAAATAATACGGATGTCAAAAGTTAGACTAGGTTTTGTATGTATTTATACTAAACGATACAGTCTTTAAATGGGAATATGGACTAAATGAACCTGAGCGAACGAATTGAAGCTAGAAAACGAACTACTTCATTTTTTTTTGTTAGCTGTGCTCTCCATACCCTCTTATAAACGCACAATAGCCAAAGTGTGTTTAAATGTGCTTTGTCCTTGGCTGTCATTATGATATTTCCATTTGATAGAAAGTGACAACTTTAACTAAAATCAGTTTATGCATTAGGTTAGGCTGCTTATTAGGTCGCATTGTCCAACAGTCAGCTCAAAAGTGGGAGTCAAAGTCACGTGGGTTTTAAATCTATCTCATTGTAATGTTTTGTTACCTACTGGTATTTTAAGTGTGATGTGTTAGATATGTATTTAATCGAAATAAATGTTTTTACTATATATATTTTTTTCCTCTTTACTCCCTTGACGGATATATCGGTACCACAGGTTCGCGATGACAGATAAAACCGTCACTGATGACGGTTTAAAATAAGCATACAAAGTATTTAAGACTGCGCCGAGCGTACGCCGGATGTACAGTGGCGCCCTCATTACTTTTATTGTGTTTTCTAATTAACTAAAGTATTTTCTTGAAATTGGACTAAATGTTTTTGTACTACAAATGAAAACACAACTTAGGGTCTCCCCAGACCTATCGACGCGGAATCGGCTTGAGCCGGTAAGAAAAAAAATTATGTCCGTGCAGTAAGAGTGAAAATGGTATCGCTCGGCTCGGCTCGGCACGGCTCGGCGTTGCGAACGGAACGACGTCGTTTTCGATCTTATTGCAAGGACATAAAACTTATTCTTGCCGGCTCAAGCCGATTCCACGTCGATAGGTCTGGGGAGACCCTTATAGGGTATTATCATATAGTTTAATAAGTAATAACAATTCACCTTCGAGTTATTAACTTAACGAAAAAAAAGTGGCCACGTTTTCCCGTTAAGCTGACTACTCAAAGGGTAATTGTTATTAAAGTTTGTTACGTATCCCATAAATTGTGTTTTTACTTGCGCTACAAACAAGGAAAGGAAATTCTTTAGTTAATTAGAAAACCCAATAATAGTAATGAGGGCGCCACTGGACGCTCGGCGTTTGCTCGGCGCAGTCTTAAATATTTAAAAGTAAGATAACAGTAGTTGCTAGTAAGCAACTTTTGATGTCAAAAATAGAAGACCTATCCTATTTCACCATCTCGACAATGACATGTGACAGGTGACAATTCGGTATATATTGCAGTTAACTCGTTGATACATCACTGGGTTTGACCTAAAGAGCACGTTAAATGGTCTTTTCTACGTCACAGCTAGTGCTAAACTTTTAAAAAACAAAACGCTGTTACACACAAAATGACGTCATTCCGACCACTAGTCAAAAGCAGGCGTAGCAAACACTGATAATAATAAAAAAACTCTGTTAATAATAATAATAATAAATAAATGCTTTTAAGACAAACCTCCATAAGCATGCATTTTATAAGAACACCTTTTAATAAAAAACCTGTGGTAAATTGAAATATAAATCAAATTATTCTTTATTAAACTTACATACAAAAGATAACAAGAAACAAGCCTCAACAGGTCATCCATTTCGGACGTAAAATATAAAAATGATAATACATTATTATTATAAATCATTAGGTAACTTGATCTAGTTTGCTTAATGACTAAGTTATTAGGCCGAAGCACACACATTTCTAAAGTTATAGTACCCTATTTGGAGTATATAATGTGGTATAACATGTAGTCCAATATCGCATAATTTCCGAGATTTTTATTATTTAAAAAACAATTCCATAGTTAATGTAATTTGAACTCTGACACCTTAACCTAAAGCATTAGTTATTAATAAATTGATTAAACTAATTTATGTTGTATGTTGATGATATTGCTACTTACAACATGAATCTTTCTTAGTAAATAATGCTTTAGGTTAAGGTGACAGAGTTCAAATTAAATACTACATGTTATACCACATTATATACTCCAAATTGGGTCTAGAATCAATGGTCAAAATCCTTCGGGTGCCTCCCGGACACGGTGTATAATATAATCGACATCCTATTTGGCTGTTTTTCGTGTTTATCATTGTCAGGACAAGGTTGCGATACGAACAGCTAGTAATATTATATATTCAGATTTATAAGGATACTTCTCATATTTAAATTGTGCCATACCATTGAGTCAAGCGTTAGTCCGCTTCACACAAACCTGGCGTTGTATATGTCTCTTCAGAGAGCTGTTCTGTGAAAACGCTAGTTGACACTGCCCACAGACATGAGATTTGTTCTCTACATGGGTTTTTAAATGTGTATACAAGTGATAACGTTCAATAAATCTCTTATCACAGACGTCGCAAACAAAAGGTTTATCTTTCGTGTGGTACAAGATATGCGTCTTTAAGTGGGTCTCTAGTTTAAATCGTTTCTCGCATATATCGCATGAGAACGGGTGCGACGTGTGGATGCGTACATGTCGCGTTAAGTTAGACGTTCCTGAGAATTGTTTACTGCATAATTTGCAAGAGTATGGTTTGTCCCCTGTATGGGTCATTCTATGATTGACCAAGAGATATTTTTCACTGAATTTTTTGCCGCAATCTACACATAAATGCGGTTTCTCGCCTGAATGCATTCGCTTGTGCCTTATCAAAGTAGATATATCCGTGAACCGTTTCTTACATTGTTCGCAACGGTGAGGTTTTTCACCCGTGTGGGTACGTATATGAGTGGTAAAATTCATCCTGAACGTAAATTTCTTGCCGCAAAAATCACAGATGAAGCACTTCTTTGGCTTATAACATTTAACCTTCTTTTTTGGTGTTTTTTGACAATTGCCAACATTTATCCCTGTCTCAGAGAACGGAGTTTTCGTCGCTTTGGTAAGTTCCTTGCAAAATTGTTCATGTGTGACACTAGTTTTTAGTTTGTACTGTTTTTCGCAGCTTTTATTATCACCGTTTTCTACAACGTTATAATTAACATCATTTTTATTTTCTTCCTTAACGAGACTTAGTTTCTGGTAAAAAGTAAGCATGTAGTCGATTCGCTGAAGCCGCACTGAACAATTCTTTAGGCCATATTTTATGATTGCAAGAGTTTTGTTGCTCGGGGGTCTAATGGTAGTCTCTTGCTTTTGGTCGAATTTTGCAGGATACAAAACTGAAACAAAGAGAGTTTCTTTGAACTGTTGAGCGCCCAGAGACCTATTAGGAGCCTATTTGGTATGTTTTTTTTTACGTCAAGAAGGTACACGGGCACTTGCGTTTATCGACCCTTTGAAATTTCAAGGTCAAGTGCGAGTCGGACTCCGTATTTAAGACTGCGCCGAGCAAACGCCGAGCGTCCAGTGGCGCCCTCATTACTTTTATTGGGTTTTCTAATTAACTAAAGAATTTCCTTGGAACCAAACAAAATGTGTTTGTAGCGCAAGTATAAACACAATTTATGGGATACGTAACAAACTTTAATAACAATTACTCTTTGAGTAGTCAGCTTAACGGGAAAAGGTGGCCACTTTTTTTCGTTAAGTTAATAACTCGAAGGTGGATTGTTATTAAACTATGTGATATACCCTATAAGTTGTGTTTTCACTCGTAGTACAAAAAACTACCGACCAATTTAAATAAAATACTTTACTTAATTAGAAAACACAATAATACTAATGAGGGCGCCACTGTACATCCGGCGTACGCTCGGCGCACTCTTAAGTTGAATTGACAACAGAAAAAACAAATCAAGCTTACATTCATAAAGACAAACAATCCATATAAATGATAAAGTCGGACTCGCGCACTGAGGGATCCGTGCGGCCGCACAGCAGGTAGTATTAATTAGTAGGTAATAATTAATATTATTACATTCCAATAAGAATTCGATTTTGAATAGAATCAAAGCGAGTCCAACTCACACTTAACCATTTTTTAGTATTTACTATTTTTTTATGCTCATATGTTTTACGATACAACAAAAATAAAAATATGTTAAAATATAATGCTTCTTTTCATTAGTCAATTCATTAGAAAAAAAAATCAATTTCACTTTCTTTAGAAAAAAAAATCGCCATACACATATTCTAAAAAACCACCTGCTATCTATTACCATTCAACAGACAACTCTTGAAGTTTGGATGGTCAGAGTCAGATCAGACAGACGGACGCATAGACAGATAGCAGTGTAATGTTGGCATATTAATAGCCTGTTTAAAATTAATAAAAGGGTTTCGTTGGATTTGTGAAAAAAATAAATTGTTTTGCCATGGTATAAAAATAAAACCAAGAATCTCAGCAAAAAAAGCAAATGAAAAATCAAGACCACATTAGAAGATTACACAGGTAGAATATGGTTAAAAAACAAATGATTTTAACCATATTATGTATAGTGACAGTAAAAAAAAGAAGCTGTGAGGGAATCTGGGGGTTTCCTCAGAATGTTGTTTCTCTATCATAATAAAATAAGGCAGTAAGAGTATCTGGATATATTAATTAACTTAAAAAAAGCAGGGGTACAAGGCACGTTAACCAATATTGTTTTTAACTTGTTATCATATTGTCAATGTTTTAATAGCTCTTAATTACGTGGCAGTAATGTCAAAAACAATACAATAACACGTCAAAATCAATAATTTTTAATGTTGTAGAATAGAGTCAGTGGCCGCTTCACCCATGGTGTAGGGTGAGCAGTGCACAGGGGTGCAGGCCCTCTCCAAAACCCTAGAGAACACCAGGCTATTGATGGCGCACGGGTGCCACATGGGCTAAAGGCACCTCTATATAGAGTTCCTACTGAGGTTGGAACTCAGTGTCAATCAAAACCGTAGGTATAAGACTCAAGCCTTATTAATACATATAGAAATTTCATATTTTGAAATTATCTGTCGCTTCACAAAACTTGATAAGTTATAACATTCTAATAGTGCCTTAATTTTATAAAAGAAACTTTATAACTTTGCTGACCAACCGTTTTAAGACCGGTCCATTTCCAAAACTTACCATTAATTGCATATGCGATATCCTGTGGCTGCAGCTGCTCCGGACCCACCACCAGCTCACGCTTAACTTGATGTCCCTCATATAACCCCTCCACACTTAACAAATCCTCCTGATACTCTCTTTCTTCCTCGCATACCTCCTCCTTGACATCAATTATTGATTTACAGTTCTCCTCAATTAATCTCACCTCCAACCCTTCATTTCCACACAGTTCTTCAAATTCTTCCTCACACTCTTCTTTCACACGTAACATCTCTTCAGTCATGCTTCTGAATTCTTCTCTGTCTTTGATATTATAAGATAGTATTCTTAGAATTATTTTAAGTATAAGTGGAAAAGAAACAACAAAAACAAACGAACTTTAAAACTTACGAACTTACTTAAAACTATACTAATCTAACACATCGCGAAAATCCTGGCAGCATTGCCACGTTGAATGGCCTTCCTTCTCTCATACAATCTTTTTACAACACTCTTTCATAATTGAAATCCTTTCGTCAAAACAAGTATTTACAACTTTTGTAAATTGATTTCTGCACAGCAACAATAGGAAAGTAGCGGGTGCTACTATATTATGTGTATACGTGAAGTTTTTACTATTGTTGCTTGCTTTAAAACTTTGGTGTTATGTTACTACGAAAAATAATAAAATATCATGAAGTAGGTCGTTGCGTCGTCATTAAAAAGTTGCTGACATGCTGACCCAGCTGATTGTCAATGATACGTTTCACGCGGTTTTAAATACGTTTACCCGCCTTCTGGATGTTACCAATGTTACCATGAACCGTACAGGGAGAATATAATATACTCGAAACTGGAATCCAAAGACCAAAAATACTACGACAATGTTGCCACTGCAATAAAATGTTCGTACAATAGTATATCCCTTTTTTCTAAAAATACACGCTGAGATAATTTATTTATTGGTAATTTTAATTCCATAATTTAAAGAAGTAATTTTATTTACTTATTTTTAAATAAATACAAGAGGCCTTAATAAAAACTTAATCATCCGCAATTTTAGGTTGCAAAGCTGGTATTGTGCTTGTATCACTTCAGGTGTTAATAATATTTGGTACTTACAAGAATTTTAACTACATGTAAGTAATTAATAACGGATCAAAAATATCTGATCTACTTCTTATGCTTCTGACAATTGGGTTTTGTTCAAATGTTTTTGGTCCAATCTTTGCTCAGATAATGATGAACTCGACTGTACCTACACGAGGCATAACTACTAACTTTCAATCTGAAATGACTATTCTAGTTTGGAATTACTCTGTAGTTGAACAACGCACCCTTATCGTGTTTAAGTTCTTTACAATAAAATTGTGTCAATGTTGAGTTAAAAATAAAGTTTGTAAGTACTTTTTTTGAGAAAATCCTAATTAATTATTTGTGACAGCCAATATGTACAAAGAAGCATATAACAAAAAGGTTGGCGAAACCTGAAAACTTTATTTGACAACGACATAAGTGACTTTGACAGATTTGACAGTGACGTATCTGTCGTAGTTTTTTTGGTCTTGAATTCCAGTTTCGAGTATAGTATGTCTGAATGAGAGTCATTAACTTATAACTGGAAAAACACCCGTCATTTTGAAAACATAACCCTGGTGTGTACAGCAGATAATTCCTTATGATGTTAATAAAATTATTAATGTACGACACCGGAATGGTTATGGGAAAAAACACTTTTGCGAATTTTCAGATTAACGGGCGTTTTTCCGATCCTTGCTTATAAGTACTTATAACAGTTATAACTTAAGACTGCGCCGAGCGTACGCCGGATACAGTGGCGCCCTCATTACTTTTATTGTGTTTTCTAATAAAATAATGTATTTTCTTGAAATTGTACCGTATGTATGTACTACAAATGAAAACACAACTTATAGGGTATATCACAATTTCACATAGTTTAATAACAATTCACCTTCGAGTTATCAACTTAACGGAACAAAATGGCCACCTTTTCCCGTTAAGCTGACTTCTCAAAGGCTAATTGTTACGTATCTCATAAATTGTGTTTTAACTTGCACTACAAAAACGCATCATCTGATCCCAAGGAAATTCTGTAGTGAATTAGAAAACACAATAATACTAATGAGGGCGCCACTGGACGCTCGGCGTTTGCTCGGCGCAATCTTAATACGTGTTAATACTTACATAAGCATCAACATTGTTTATTTCTACCCCATACAGGCATACCATAGCTACAATTATAAATTTCGCGGACATTTTCGGTATCACGTTTCGATGGCCAGACTCTATTTTAATATGTTTAACCTATTTTTTTACTTACGTAAAAAGGATTGTATAATTTTATTCATAGCAACATTCGTAACGGTAATACCCATTCTATCTTATGGGTAAAAATTACCGGCATGATGGCAACAAAAGTTACCTAGTTTTCCAAATATCGATTTATGATAATATTCGTAACACAATTAAATCATTTCCGTCTTTCTTCATAGTTTAGTAGCTAAGTTAGCTTTTAAGACAGTCGCAAAATTCACATTCTTTCCACAGTGCCAGTTGAATTTAATAATTTCTCGTAAAATACAAAATCTGCCAGCAATTAAATATAATTTTATAGGAATAGAGGACAATAGAGAGATCTCTTTGCAGGCGGGTGTTATGCCTGGGGACCGAAGTCCGTTGAGATGTAGTTGGAAGTGCTATATAATTATCAACTGACTGAAGAAATTTTCGCTTGCGCGATGTAGACTACGAGGGCTGCTACTTATGTAACCGGAATAGAAAAAATAAACAAACGTACATGGCTAAATATGGTTTTATTGTTTTTCGAAGTATTCTCCGTGATAATCGATGCACTTTTGCATACGTTGAAACCAATTTATAAAGCACTTTTTCCACTCTGACTGAGGTATCTCCAAAACGTGCTGTCTGAACGCGTCGACGGCATCTTCACGGGTCGAAAATCGTTGACCACGTAATTTATTCTTTACATTTGGAAATAAATAGAAATCATTGGGTGCCAAATCAGGGCTGTAAGGTGGATGACCCGTTAATTCTATATTTTGACCTTCCAAAAATCGAGTCGTTTCACGTGATGTATGACAGCTGGCGTTATCATGGTGCAGAATGATTCTCCGTCGCTGGTTGTTTTTCCGTATTTCTTCAAATACTTCCGGCAAACAAATGGTCGTGTACCACTCCGAATTAACCGTTTTACGATTCTCTAGGGGCACTGTAGCCACATGGCCATTAATACCAAAAAAGCAAGCCACCATTTGCTTCTAGGTGCTTTTTGCACGAGTTACTTTCGTAGGGTTCGGCTCATTTTGAAACACCCACACCGTTGATTGTTGTTTAGTTTCGGGATCATACGCATAGATCCAGGATTCGTCACCTGTGTAGATATTATAAACAGCTTTTGAGTCACCACGGTTATATTTTTTCAACATTTCCTTGCACCATTCGACGCGAGCCTCTTTTTGATCCTTAGTTAAGTTGTGCGGGATCCAACGCGAACAAATTTTTTTCACAGCTAAGTGTTCATGTAATATCTTATTAATGCTCGTCATACATATGCCTATAGTCGCCTCTATCTCGCGATACGTAACATGACGGTCATGCATTATAAGTTTTCGCACAGCTTCAATATTTTGTGGTACAACGACCGATTTCGGGCGACCATCCTTAACTTCGTCCCTGAGCATACTACGTCCACGATTGAACTCACTAAACCAGTGATACACAGTAGTTTTGGATGGAGCTTCATCACCAAAAGTCGAAGTTAGTTGATCTATGCACTGTTGTTGCGTTAAACCACGCCGAAAATCGTAATAAATCATAGCACGAATATTTTCACGAGTGAGTTCCATTCTTGCAGCGAGATTAAAATTTAAACCCGCCAAAAACAAAAGACTAGCGTACATAAGAAAAAAAATATATAGCGGCCAGTATTAAAAAAAGTTCAAATTTTACCATGGAGGTCAGATATAGCGTTTAAAAATGTTGGAATCCCGGATTCCGGTTACCTAAGTAGCAGCCCTCGTACTTTAGTTTCGCTGTCTGACGCTGTGGCGCTGTTGGCGCTGGCGAGTTGGTGGTACATGTTTGCCGTTAGATGTCGCTATGTCGCCACAATTTCATAAACTATCACTCTCTCTCGTCTCTTAATAATATCTAAATATAGGGTGACTGAACCCAGATATTTTTTTCTGGCTCTTTACCGTTAGTTACAGCACTCGTACGTAACACTATGCAAAAATCTGTAAATGTAATATTTTGTAAGATTTAATAATAAAATAAAATAAAAAATTAACCGACTCTCATGGTTACTTACCCTACTTCTTACGTTAAACTGTCACTCGTCTAGTGAGCGACAACATGAGTAGTCAACTTGAGCTAAAAAATAATTACGCCATAAAAAAAAACATTCTAGTCTAGCAGATTCTAGCCATAAACATTCTTCTTTTTTTTCAATAATTGTGGTCCACCGCGGTATTTCGCCAGTGTCAAGTGTGTAGAGTAAATGTGTAAATAGAAGAAATCAAAAGTACAAAGCCGGACATCTCTCAATCGGCCGTCTTCCCTCCCTGAAGGTTACCGGAAGACCATAAACAGCCTGCGAAGCAAACTGACAGCAAATAAACTTCAAATCAGTGAAACATGGCCGGCTTCTAGTTTTGTTTTGATATATTTACTTACTAGTGTTTAAAATATTATTTTCATTATTACTCTACAATAGCGTATCTACCAATGACCGTTGTATTTTAATTTAAAGAAAAAGAAGACGTCAAAATCAGCTGTGAACCAGCATGGCCGCTAACGCTAGAAAATAAAAATGAGACGAAATCAATAAAAAAATATGTAAAATGCAGTC